>JBBCBC010000028.1:28837068-29146280 GCA_037126765.1 Stenogyne calaminthoides | reverse complement strand
TTCATCATATTAAATAGTGCAAAATGATAATTATTTTGGGACAAAATAGTTTAGAGTTAAATACAAAACACATGGATTTTCTAATTCTGATAATTACATATTTACACAGGAAGTGAAAGATGTATTATATTCAAACAACTTGGGATTACATAGTGAACCTATCAACTGAAACGACAATATGAACTAACTCACTAAACTTACTAACAAACTTTCGTAACAGGTTGTGTATACGGGGGTTTGTTTTTGTTTTCCAACTATGAAATATCTCTAACAAGTGTTTAGCCTAAAGCTATAAGAGAATATTTCTGCTAAGTGGAATGAGATGAACACTAAGAATCAATCTTGAGTTTTGCTTGAGTGTTGCTTGAGTGTTCTTGTGGAAATGACTTGAAAGCTTGAATGCTTGATGATTTCCGTACTGAACTCTGAAGGGGTTCATCTCTATTTATAGAGGTTAGATCAAAGAGCCGTTGGAGAGAAATTTGAATATCAGTCTAATTTTGGTAGGAGGGCAAGTATGAAGTGATGTTGGCAGGGACGGTCATGCCTAGAGCGTGCAAATTTGTCATTTCTAGTCGTTTGGCCCTAATACTTCATATCTTACTTTTTCAGTTCAAGTACATACGTGTCGACCTCTGGTTTGTTGACAAGAACACAAAAACGATACTTATCAGAACCTTTTTCTGATCATTCTTCTGGTCTGATCTTAGTATGACTTGATATATACTTTTCATGTGTTTCTGACTTTAAGCTTGACTTGGAAATAGTCAACTATCCTCGAACCATCTGATCATCAAGATCCAAGTCGATCCGATCCAAAGAGTTTTAAACTCCGACCGGACCGGGTTGTCCAACCGGTTAACCCTAAAACCGCCAAGGTGCCGGTCCGGGTTATTAGCATAGAGGGTTGTGTTTAAAACCAAAGGTGAACCGGCAAAAACCAGGTTAAACCGACGAACCATCGAATCGGTGAAGCCGGTTTTTTTATATATTATTCGAATTTTTTTTTTAAAGAATTGGCAGCCATAGTTGATCTTTGAATCACGGCTGGACTGAGGAGTGATTGAATATTACCTGTTATAACCCCTATTGAGAGGGAGAAGAAGCAAGACGGCGAAGGAAATTAATGAAAACATGTCCAAACCCATTGAGGGGGAGAAGAAGTAAGACGACGATAGAAACGGCTATACATATGAATATAGTAGGGCTTGTAATATATGTATCTGAGGCTAGGGCAGAGAGTCTTGGGCCAAAGTTATTTAGTCAATTAGTTCAAAACTTTGGGCCCAAAATAAGTTCTTGAAATTAATTTCTTTTTCTATAAGGTGTGTATATATTTTTATATATGTTACATATAATATTAAATTTTATGATATATAATAATATATAATAATATATATATATATATATATAAATTGATATTTGAATCTGGTTTTTTTACAACGGTTCAACCGGTCGAACCAGTGACTCAGTAACTCAGTTCATTGTCCGATTTGATGACCGGTCCGGTTTTAAAAACATTGATCTGATCGAATCTGAGTCTGAAGTAAGATTGACTTAGCAACAATCTTAAGACTTCGTTGGTGTCTTCAGAACTTGGTCTTTTGCTGGTCTTCAATGTCTTGTACTCTTCGGGTCTTCTGATCTTCTTGACACTTAGACTAATATATTGAGTTCCCCCTCAATATATGACCTATTCTAAAGCATCAGCTGACTAACATGTTCATCTGGTTTCCTATCAGATTCATCAATTGACTAACAGGTTCAACTGGTCCTATTTCATGTGGTTTTGGAACTTTCATCAAAACTATAAATTTCCCAACAAAAATGCACTATGAGTGACGGTACACCTAGATGCATACAAGACTTAGCCATTGGTTAACGAGAGAAAGTAAGAGAAAGACTAAGTG
This sequence comes from Stenogyne calaminthoides, assembly GCA_037126765.1. Taxonomy (NCBI): domain Eukaryota; kingdom Viridiplantae; phylum Streptophyta; class Magnoliopsida; order Lamiales; family Lamiaceae; genus Stenogyne; species Stenogyne calaminthoides. Next base: position 29,144,370 of record JBBCBC010000028.1, on the reverse strand, counting down.
TGAGAAAAAGAGAATGTATTATGTGCATCATGTTCACCGTACACTCTTATTACTATTGTTTGTAAGGATCAATATTTTATTTGCAAAATATTAATTCTGACAAATAATAGTAATAGTGGTGTACAGTGAAAATGATGCATATAATACTTAACTAGAGGAAAATAGTAATATGATTGTATAAAATTGAGTGAAAATAGATGTTTAGATTTATGTATGTGTATTTGTACGAAATTTTGGATGTGCAAATCCAAAAGTGGGATGGGGGATGGGTCATCCCCATTTGGATGACACCATCCCTTTCCAAACACGTCTAAGGATGATGGTGGATGAGATGAAGATAAAAATGAAAAAATATGAAAAATGTGTTAGTGTTAGTGTCCTAGAGACAATCTATTGTAAGGACATAATACTCGATGATATTCAGTTTGATTTAATATTATAGTTCTTTTAATATTAATGTATGGCAATACACTTGTTTGAATATTATCTTTGATTGTTTGCATTTAATTTATGGAGAATTAATTAATAATAGATTAATTTGGAATTAATTATTATTAATGTTTAATTAAATTTGATTTAATTAAATAGGATTCCCAATAATAATATATGGAATATTATTATAGGATTTAATATATATGGAATCAAATCCGTAGAGATTTGATATACATGGGAATTAAATCTGTAGAGATTTTATATGTGGGAAATAAATCTAAGATATTTATTTTATAAGATTAGAGATTTTATTTCCTAATCAGGTTAGCTTAAGATTTAAGTTGGGTATCTCCTATATATATGAGATCTTGGGAATTCACAAACAACGTTAATTCATATTTCTCCTTAAAATCTAGAATAGGAATTTTCCTAGCAAATTCCGTCTTCGATTCAACGCTGGCAAATCTGTGCAAGTCCGTGAACGGGGATTACGTGGATACCATAGTAGAGAAATATGCGTACGATTTACTGTAAGATTTCTCTTTTTGTTTATACATATTCAATTATGCAATTACGTATTCGTTGTTGGTGAACTATTTATTTACGTGCCTCTAAATTCCAACAGTGGTATCAGAGCATCAGGCTCTTGTTTTAATTGCATTAAAACTAATTTTTAAAATTAATTTTTTTAAAAATCAGTGGGGCACGGTTTCTTATTAACCGCACCCCTTATTTGTTTTTTTGTCCCGGGTCGCTCGTCTCCTTCGTCTTCGCCCAAAATCCAGAATTAGGGTTTACCTCATCTTTCCCCGCTGCACTGCTCCTCGGGCTTTACCCTTGGCCGATGGCACTACACCACATTGCCAAAGGCCGAGGCTAGGCACCGCGCCTCACGACGCGCGCGGGAGCCCGTGGCACGATTCCCGAAGCTCCCCGATCCCTTCTTGGAGGCATCGATCTTCTCTGCCTCGATTCATGGTGAATCGCCACCGATTCTCTCCGGTTTCGACGGTCTCTTGAACGCACTCGGGGATTGGCCGACATGCCCGTCTCGACTCATTTCAAGGCAGCACGTCACCGGATTTGGGAAGAGTCAGTGGCGATGCGCCGCCGACTCGTCGTGTGTCTGTGTTTGTCGATCTGGTTTCGAACCAAAAATCGATCAGGGGTTCGGCACCGTACTTACCCCTCCGTCCCGTCTGCATGCATCAACGACGGGTCGACCGCACGCTAGGCGTAGCATTAGCGACCCACGTCGGATCACTGGCCAAACCTTGCCGTGTCGCCTTGCGTATTCTGTTCGTCTTCGTTTGGAACCTGGACTATTTCGATTGTTTTGGTTCCTTGGTTGGATTGAATGGATGAATTAATTTGATTAATTGTGATGCGATTTTGATTCTGAATTTTTGGGTTAATAGGGTGTTTGGATTTCGAATTGGATTCGATTTGGTTGGGTGATGATGTAAGAGGGTTGTTTTGTAAATTCGATTTGAGACAGGCCCTCCCGTGCAAATTTTAGAAATTGCACCTGAGCCCCCAGGATTAAAATAAATATATATTGAATTTTGGAATTTTATTGGATATAATTCTGAGATTAGAATTTTGGTTGGACCGAGACGATTACTTGGATTAATCAATTTTTAATAATCATAAAGTGAATCTTTAATTAAATTTGAAATTTGTTTTAAAAGGTTTATTAAAATCCCACTGGTTAACTTGTTTATTTAAATTCGTTAACGCACTTTACGTCCGCATTATAATTGTTTGGGTAGGTCCAATATTTGTCGGACTGTATTAATTATTTGGGTAGACGACGCCCATATAAGTGTTAGTCCGTATGAAATCGTGTTTGGGTAGGCGGCGCCCAATAATTTCTCAAATATGATGTAGATTAACATGTTGGATCTCGATTAAGCAATTAATACCCCGCCTTTAAAACGTTCCTCACTAAAATATGGTTTTTTCATTAATTTGATAAGATGCCTTCCATCAAAATTAAAAGTAAACCGGAGATTTCGTTCCAATGAGTACTTAAAGACCCTCGTCTTTTGCTCGGATCTATATCTAACGAGACTTTTATAGGGACATGTAATGTCGCCGCTTGATGGTTGTAAACCAACTTAACTTTGTTTCGCTAGCCCTCGCGGGGAACAAAGGGTAAGGGACATCAGTCGAACTAGGTTCGACAAACTAGGAATTGCAGTTTTGCAATTGGTTTGGAGACCTACCAGTTAGTTATTGTAATGATCACCCCTCGCTGGGATTATGATGGTAGTAATGTGGATCCTAGTCCATTACAATTAATATTTGATATAAATTCGTACTTTTCCGATGAGGTCGTTAAGTATGTGAAAATAATGGATACAAAATAAACACTAAAGAAAGGCCATGTTTATTTTGATTGTTGAATATTGATCATAGAAATTATGTGTTTTAATTCCCATTTTATTTTATTTCTCTTGGTTAGTTGAAATGTATAACTGTTATTGAGATGTGTTTTGGAAACAAACAAATTGGCTAGGCCAAATTTTTTGGACTGGCACCGAAATATGTGTTTGGTGCTAAGGCAAGAAAATATTGAATACGTGTTGGACACGACAATCCCTGTTACCCCTGCAGCTAGTTTCTTGAGACAGGTACGTTTGACGTAGCAGCTCGGAATAAGCATCAAAAGGATGCTTCCCAGACGCAGTGTGTGATGTTGCTCGGCATAACTCCCGAATTGCTTAAGACAACATGAGAAAAATGGGTCCCTTCTAAATGCTCAAGCATCTGAAGGATCTCTTTGATTTTGAATCTCGTTCTGAGATTTATGAAGTGATGAGAGATCTGTTCAAATGTCGGTTAGCTAAAGGAGATAAGATTTCACCTCATGTGCTTAAGATGATAGGCCTAATTGATAAACTTGGTAATTTAGGTTTTGACCTAAAAGACCAACGTTTTCATTTATGCTATCCTCCAGTCGCTCTCGGATTCATATTTTAGCTTCATTGTGAACTACAATATGAATAAGACGGATGCGACCATGCCTGAACTTCACAAAATGCTCAAGACTTTCGAGTTCACTATCCCTAAGATGGTGTTCAAAAGAAAGAGCGGGTAAACAAGGATGTGTGCCTCTACTATAAGTAGAAGAGGGCACTGGAAGAAGGACTGCAAGGTTCTGGTTGCAGAAACGAAGACACTAGGTGCTTCTGGCACTAGAACATGTATGTTTGTTATTAAGATAGACATGTCCACAAATAACGCTAACTGCTGGGTATTAGATACCAGATGTGGCTCACACATTTGTACGAATGTGAAGGGGCTCATGTGTGTTAGGACAGTTAGGGCGGGTGAAGTCGTCTTACACGTGGAAATGAAGCAAGAGTTGCTGACTGAAAGTGTGGGGACTTATGTGTTAGACTTACCCTTTGGTTTTAGATTAGAACTTAATGATTTCCATTTAGTTCTTTCTATTACTCGCAACATGTATTTGTTGCATTATGGATATGATGTTCTTAATATACAAAATAAAAGACTCAAACTTAGTAATCATGAAAACCCTACTTACTTATGACATTGCAGAACTTGATCATGTAAACGTGAAAAGAATTACAAGGTTAAGAAAGTTAGACTTCTTAACCCCATTCGACTGTGAGTCTTATGAAGACTATGAATCTTATCTCATGGGCAAGATGATCAACATACCCTTTTCTGGGAAAGGGGTGCAAGCCAAAAAAGTTCTAGAGTTGATCTACAACGATGTTTGTGGACCATTGTCCACTCTAGCTAGGGGGTCACTTTGATACTTCATCACTTTTTCTTGATGATTTCTCAAGATATGGATACGTGTATCTTATGAAACACAAATTTGAATCTTTTGAGAAATTCAAAGAGTTTAAGGCTGAAGTAGAGAAGTAACTTGGTAAGAGTATCAAGACTCTTCGATCAGATCGAGGAAGTGAATACCTTAGCCGTGAATTCACTGATTACTTGAAGTTACATGGAATCCAGTAACAATGGACTCCTCCCGGAACACCTCACATGAATGGTGTGTTCGAGAGGAGAAACCGAACCCTGTTAGACATGGTGAGGTCCATGGTGAGCTTTTTCTCTCTTCCGACATTCTTTTGGGGATACGTGTTACAAACCTCAATTTACATTCTGAATAAGATTCCATTTAAATCGGTTGAGCATACACCATATGAACCATGGTGTGGCAAGAAGCCAACTTTTACACATATCAAACATGGGGTTGCCCCGTGATTGTGAAAATGATGTTTACCGACAAGTTGGAATCCAAAGGTGAAAAAGGTTACTTTGTGGGATATCCTAAGGAAACCAAAGGATATTACTTTTATCTACCTGAGAAATAATCAGTGATTGTTTCTAGGAATACCAAATTCCTCGAAAAAGACTATGTCTTTAAGGAACAAGGTCGTAAGCTGATAGAACTTGAAGAAATTCAAGAACCACAAATTAACAAAGAGACTGATATCTTGTCAAAACAACATGACAAGAAATCAGTGGGAGCATTCAACAACTTTCACGGTGGGAGTCTTTCACTAGGTGATTGTCTTTCAGTCAGTGGGAGCGTAATTGGAGTATGCTTGCCAGTGCAAGAACCTCCAAGTGGGCTGAATGAGAACAACATAGTTCAAACTCCCGCCCAAGAGGCATCTGAAAGTGTAGCTCTTGAGGACTCTCCGGACATTGATGAAATGTAATTGGAGTATGCTTGCCAGTGCAAGAACCTCCAAGTGTGCTAAATGAGAACAACATAGTTCAAACTTCCGCCCAAGAGGCATCTGAAAGTGTAGCTCTTGAGGACTCTCCGGACATTGATGAAATCGATGCACCAAAAAATTTTCACGATCAGAATGTACAGCTTGTACAACCAACACTCAAGAAAGTCAATTAGGAATAGTAATCCGCCCATTAGATACGGTTACCTCTTGGAGAAACTCGATAATGTGGACATACCGGATAAAGACGATCCTAATACTTACTCTGAAGCAATATCAGATATTGATTCAGGGAAGTGACTTGAAGCCATGAAATCCGAGATGGACTCGATGTACACCAATCAAGTCTGGGACTTGGTCGAGTTGCCTAAAGGGTTAGACCCATATGTTGCAAACGGGTCTTAAGCGAGAGACCGATGCAAATGGCAAAGTACAAACCTACAAAGCTAGGTTGGTGGCGAAGGGTTATAGTCAACGCGAAGGCATTGACAATGATAAGATCTTCTCACCAGTTGCAAAGATCAAGTCCATTCGAATTTTACTTGCGATAGCAGCACACTGTGATTATGAGATTTGACAGATGGATGTCAAAACAACTTTCCTCAATGGAAACATTGATAAGGAAGTGTTTATGACTCAACCAAAAGGTTTTACATCTAAGTCAAATTCTAATCTAGTATGCAAGCTAAAGATATCCATTTATGGATTGAAGCAAGCTTCTAGGAGTTGGAATATCCGATTTGATGAAGCTATCAAGTCCTTTTGACTTCATCAATAATTCGGAAGATCCTTGCGTTTATCGTAAACGCATCGGAAAGAATATTGTTTTCATAATTGGGTATGTCGATGACATATTGATTTTGGGAAACAATATCCCGTTAATGCAGTCCATTAAAGATTTGTTGTTAAAGACCTTCATGATGAAGGGTCTTGGTGAAGCCTGCTAAATCCTGGGGATCAAGATCCACAGGGATAGATCCAAGAGAATGTTGAGGCTGTCACAGTCCACCTATGTAGACAAGGTGTTGAAGCGTTTTGCGATAAAGAACTCTAAGAGAGGGTCTCTACCGTCAAATCATGGGATAAAACTATCAAAGAAGGATTGTCCTTCTGTTGAAGCTGATATCAAACACGTGAAAGATGTCCCATATGCATATGCAATTGGGTCAATCATGTACGCCATGACTTGCACTAGGCCAAACGTGGCATACGCTATCAACATCACTGGTAGATACCAACAGAATCTGGGTGAGTCTCACTGGATTGCTGTCAAGACCATTCTAAAGTATCTCAGACGAACTAAAGAATGTTTTCTTGTCTATGGTGGACAGTCAGAACTAGTAGTGACTAGTTAAGCTGACACAAGTTTCCAATCCAATTGTGATGATTACAAATTACAGTCAGGTTACGTTTCACTCTCAATAATGAGGCGGTCAGTTAGAATAGTTCCAAGCAAAGCGACCGCAGATTCAACAACCGAAGTTGAGTACACTGCTATATCAGAAACCTCAAGGAGGCTATCTGGATTTTGTAGTTCTTAAGAAAACTAGGGGTAGTTTCGAGTGTCAATTATGTAATAAAGTTGTATTGAGACAACGATGGTGCGATTGCGCAAGCAAAGGAACCGAGATCAACAAGCATAAACGAGCATGTACCTAGACTTATCATTTGATCCGAGAGATCATAAGGATAGGAGAAATGAAATTAAAATGTATTCCCACATATTTAATTTGGAAGATCATTTCACCAAAACAAGGAGTGTTCATGTACACACTAAACATTTGATGGTCTAGGGGTTAGACATGTAGGTGATTGACTCTAGTCCAAGTGGGAGATTGTTAGTGTTAGTGTCATAGAGACAATCTATTGTAAGGACATAATACTCGATGATATTCAGTTTGATTTAATATTATAGTTCTTTTAATACTAATGTATGGCAATACACTTGTTTGAATATTATGTTTGATTGTTTGCATTTATTCATGCAAGTGTTCCCATGAGTCATTGTTGTCATTGAGGTTGTGAGAACTCAGATGACTTAAGCATGATTCTCAAATGGCCCCGATCAAGGATCATCAAGAATGGGATATTGATGATGCAATGGAGATTGGTGTGCGATCTGCATCATACTCTTAGAGAGTGTAGTAAGATCTCACTTACTACGAGATACTAGGTATCTCATGATGGATACACAAATACCTTAGAGGGTATTGGTACACCCATCTGAGAAACCGTTTGATGTATTTCCACTATATGTGTCTACGGGTGTCTCGGTTAGTGGGAGTGAGGCAATACTTCTTTAACTTGAGGTCAATACACACAACATGTGTGTGATGATGAACTTTGACCATGACCGACGCTTGCACCCTAACCATGGGTAGATATGGCTTGGATTGGGTTCATCACGAAGTACATGTGCGTGGTAGTTGAGCCAAGAATATGATTCATTCCTCAATGTGGATTTAGAGAGAATACTCGTCTTCTTATCATAATTGGATCAAAGTCATCGGCCGATGCACGTCAACTTAGACTTTGTGTCTAAGTGTGACATACATGATCAATTAGTGATTTGAGATAAATTGATTAATTTATTTGAATATACACTTCATCATGTTCAAGGCTCAATCGAGTATTCATGAATGAAAGGAGGAAATCGTAATAGCCCATGTTTCAGTTACAAGTAGTTGCACGTTTCTCGCAACGCACCTCATATATTGAGAATGTCTGATTTATTGTCTAGGGTTCAATTAAGACCGTTAGTTTGACTAATCGCTCGATATATGAGGGCCTATGAGTCACACAACAAGTAGGTCCCTTTTACGGATTATAGTTGGTTGATAAATGTTAAATTGAATTTAATATTTAATTTATGGAGAATTAATTAATAATAGATTAATTTGGAATTAATTGTTATTAATGTTTAATTAAATTTTATTTAATTAAATAGAATTCCCAATAATAATATATGGAATATTATTATAGGATTTAATATATATGGAATCAAATCCGTAGAGATTTGATATACATGGGAATTAAATCCGTAGAGATTTTATATGTGGGAAATAAATCTAAGAGATTTATTTTATAAGATTAGGGATTTTATTTCCTAATCAGGTTAGCTTAATATTTAAGTTGAGCCTCTCCTATATATATGAGATCTTGGGAATTCGCAAACAACGTTAATTAATATTTCTCCATAAAATCTAGAATAGGAATTTTCCTAGTAAATTCCGTCTTAGATTCAACACTGGCAAATCTGTGCAAGTCCGTGAACGGGGATTACGTGGATACCATAGTAGAGAAATATGCGTACGATTTACTGTAAGATTTCTCTTTATGTTTATACGTATTCAATTATGCAATTACGTGTTCGTTGTTGGTGAATTATTTATTTCCGCTGCGCATGTATTACGTGTTTACGTGTCTCTAAATTCCTACAAAATGGTGATTCAGTGAATAGTAAACATGTGTTTGGTTAGAGATGGAGAAGTAGAGATATATGAAGCTTTGTGTCAAATAAAAAGTAATATTATATTATTTATTATTGTTAATTAATAGGACAATGATGAAACAAGAGAAAAGTAGGAAATAAAAAAGTATTATACGAGATATTGAATGTATAAGAAAAAGAAAAATGAGTCAATAGAAGAAATGATATAGAATAAGTGAGAGGAGAGTGGTGATGTGATTGTACAGTACTATGTGAAAATATGTATGTTGTGTATTATATAGGTGGATGAGTATTTAGATATACACATCCAAAATTGAATAGGTGGGTAATGGATCATCCCCATCCGGATAACACCAACCCTTTCCGAATACATCTAAGAAAAAGTATAAGAGAGATTGGATGTATAAGAATAAATAAAACGAGTAAGTAGTAGAAATGTGATAGAATAAGTGAGAGAAAAGTGGTTATCTAGAATAAGCGAGAGAAAAATGGCGTTGTGATTGTATAGTACAATGTGAAAATATGTATGTTATGTATTATATGGTGGATGAGTATTTAAATGTGCAAGTCCAAAATTGAATAAGGTGGGTAATGGATCATCCCCATCTGGATATCACCAACCCTTTCCGAATACAACTAAGAAAAAGTATATGAGAGATTGAATGTATAAGAAAAAGTAAAATGAGTAAGTAAAAGAAATGAGATAGAATAAGTGAGAGAAATGTGGTGATGTGATTGTGTAGTACTATGTGAAAATATGTATGCTATGTATTATATGGGATGATGAGTATTTAAATTGTGCAAATCCAAAATTGAATAAGGTGGGTAGTGGACCATCCCCATCCGGAATTCCGAATTGTATCAATCCTTTCCGATTACAGCTAAGAATGTGTAATAAATGAGTCACGCGGGAAAACCAACCAAATCACAAAGAATGATAGTATCCTATTAGCACGATAAAAATACAAAAAAAATCTTGTCATTTTTTTGTGTCAATTTGTCACACATTAATTTTTTTTGGAATTGTATGTACAGTTTAAAATTTTGTAATTTAATAAGAGATTTAATATCTTTTTATAATGTTAATCGTTTGATGTGTATTACCATTAAATATTATAAAGTAAATTGTAATATATTTTTTGGTTTATCAAGTCGTGTTAACATTGATTCTTATCGTGTCATATCGATACGAAACACAAAATATGAATTATCACCCTTAAATTTCAACTTTATTTAAGAGTCGAGTTAGTGAGTGGATAAAAAAAGACTGAGATGGTATTTGAAAATGAGATAAGAAATCAAAATCACTTTAATTATTAATATATCTTGTGAACTATTGAGGTGATTTTTGAAAAGTGAGGGAGACTCATTTTCTTAAAAGGTTTTTCTCATAATTTAAAAATATATTATGAATAACGTTTGAAAATATACCCTCGATTAGGGTTGGCATATTGTACCGTATTGTACCGTACCGAAAATTCTAATATATCAAAAATTCGGTATGTTAAAATCGCATATCATATACCATACTCAAATTTCAATATACCATAGTATACCGACATTTTTGGTATATACTGAGTCATACCGAATTAACGGTGTATACCATTTCGTGTCAAAATTTTGACATACTGTTCATACCTTGATTATTTATTAAAAAAGCCTGTATTTTATGAATTATAATTCTCAATATTTAATTAAATTAAAAAAATTTATATTATATATTTATAGATTTGGTACGGTATATACCACAATGTACCGGGATACTGAATAACGCAAATATTTTGGTATATACCGAAATATTTTTCAGTATACCGAAATTTCCGAGATTTTTATATCGTTACTCGTATCGAGCACTTCGGTATTACCAAAAATTTCGATAAATTCGATATTTTTTGGCACGATAAGTTTGGTATACCGATATATTCTATATTTTCTCCACTCCTAGCCTCGATTAGATATATATATCTGACCGCACTGTCGAGGTGCGACAAAAATAAATACCCTATTCTACCCTACTAACTCGTAGTAGTGGCAAGTAAGGGGTCGATCCACAGGGAACGTAAAAATATAATTGTGTTCTCATATGAATTTATGAAGACAAACACGTAACAAACAAAAGGGGGGTTTGAATTGGATTTGTAAATACTACTGAAACAAAAATCAAATATCACTAAAATAATAAATAAAATAAATTAATAAAAAGGGATTCCAATTCACAGTTCATTCATCCCTTGTATTTTGACTGTTCTAATTAAACGTATCGTTTGCTCCACTTTACTCTCATACTAATGACCCTCAATAAACAACAAACTTTGTTTATCGGTTTTATCCCTTAATTTTATCCAATTGAAATAAGCTCTTCAATGAACCTTTTTAACTGAACAGTCTAGATACGATCTAAATTTAATTCACTAAAAGCATTACTCTCTAGGATAAAGGTCAAATAAATTCCCGAATACGCAAGCTCGATCCAAAAGAATTTAATTTATATCACCCTAGCAAATATTACTAGTTGTTACCAATTGTCATATGCACACAACAATTACGGATTACGCGATACGAACTAACAGACATATAAGAATAAAATAACTTAGGTGATCAATCTAAATAAAATATCCAGACATGCAAGAAATTAAAACATATGATATAAATAATCTGAGAATAACAGTGTCACAAACGATATTGAATTTAATTAGTACTCAACAAAACACAAGTTCAGAAATCATCGGAATTGAAATAAAAATACTATACAAGAAAATAAATCAAGAACAAACTCTATATCTCCTCAATCTCCAATTTGGTTTCGTGCCACGCCAGAGTCTTTTACTGGAGTGAGTCTCATGTGGACCTGGGTGCACCGTGCACTTATAGTGCATTTTAAAAACGTGCAACTATTTCAAACAAAAACATGCAACTATGTTCTCATATTAACAGTTGCACTTTTCTGTGTAAATAAATCGCACTTTCAACATAACAAGTTGCACGCTTCTAAAATACAATATAAATGCACGGTACACCAAAGTGCATACAAGATCTAGCCCTTTTACTTCGGTGCGTGTCTTTTCCTTAAATACTAATATATTAGGTTAATTGGAATCAAGAGTGATGGGCCCAACCAAGGTTTTAATTTAATAAAAGGCCCCTTCTTTCCTTTTATGTCGCGTGCATGTATCATTAATTCTTAATCAACAAGTAATCCATAGACTTACTCATTAAGCTCTAACTCGGCCGCTCACGTGCAAGATCAATTAAACAATCCATGGGCTTTAATTTGTTGGCAGACTAATAGTGCATTCATCCGGCCGGACCCAACTCAAATGCATCTCTACTCTCGCGTTCATCTCAAGCTTTATCAATAGGATCAAAAAAATACCTGAATTTCATCAAAAATATAAAATCAAAGTCCACAAATACCAGGAGTAGTCTATCGAATAATTACGAGCAAAATAGAGAATTATTATTATAAAACAACCAATTTAAAGCACACAAATTACTCAATAATTATGACTTATCAATATCCAATTAGCAACTGCTTCTTTCTTTAAGAAATATTGTTTACAATAAAATTATCTATTTTGTGGCTATAGAAATTTAAGGGAAATATTATACTCCATTTCATTTTGTATTTTCACTTTTCAGAAAGTATACTCAAGAGCGCTCAAAAAAAAAAGTATATTCAAGAAAAATATATTTCAGGGAAGTAATATTTTTCGATTCAGGTGTTTATAAGTATTGTTTTTCAATTCAATTTATGAGGATATTAAGGGTTGGACGTTCGACCTCGTTGAACTATAAAACTATCGATTATGAGAACAAATTTTAGTGGAGCTAAATTTTATACATTCAAAAGTGCATTAATATTCATAGTGCGCTTTTAAAAACATGCGACTTTATTATATTAAAAGATGTAATTTGTTTAACATTTTAAAGTATTTGTATAATTATTGTCGTTTTTAACATTTTTTTTCCCCTCATTATCTCATATACACCTCTAAGTGGTCGTTTAAAATTTCAAATATCCTACAAATATGTTGTGTGAATAAATTTCTTAGCCAATGGTAATTATTGTTAAGAATATTTAATTATTATTAATTAAGATTATTTTTGACATAAAAAATCTTAATTTGTTTGAAAGAACACATCTAAAAAGAATAGGATAGAATATTAATTATTATTTTTACAATCACACTCAACAAATAATATAATTTAATACAAATATTTAAAGTTAAATAATACTACTAATATCCTACTAAAAAATACAAAACAAAAACTGATTTTAAAAGAGTAAGTCTCGAGTATAACTTGTTTACAATATAAAATTTATACCGCTACACTTATAAATTAATATTGTAATACTTATTAATTGATAACATTACATTTGTAAATTGAAAATATAACATTAAATGCTATAAGTATAAATTTATAAGAGTAGTGAAATTATTTTATAATCTTAAATTTTTTTAGATTTTAAAAATTAATACAAAAAAGGAAAGTGGAGTAATGAGTGGGGTTCTGAGAGATAATTTTGTAATTTTTTATGTAAAAAGTAAATAAATGAGTTGAATTGTGTGTATGTGTGAGTTCAAAATTAATGACATTTTTTGTATAAAATTGTGAACATTATAAAGGTAAAGTTTATAATTTTTTTTCTATTTTTAAATTGTACTTCCTCTGTCCCACTTTTCTTTTCTATGTGTCCCACAATCAGTTTCCCCTTTCCATAAATGGAAAATAACTCCACTACCCATAATTTTTATCCTCACTTTTTACACAATATTACATAAAAGGGAGAAAAAGATATATACCCACATTCATTAACAATTAAAGTTATCTACCCATTTCATATAAGAAAAACGATATTTACCCATTTACTAGTGAAAATACATATACGCTCTTATTTGAAAAAAAGACTTATACACACATGGCCCACACTCTCTCTTACTCCATCTGTCCTGATTTTGATTGTCCACTTTCCATAAATAGCCGTCCTAATTTTGTTTTATCATTTCCTAATAAGGTAATAAAACAACTTTCAATACTATTTAATACTATTATTTTTCTCCACCAAACTCACTTTACACCATTTAATACTATTATTTCTCTCTACCAAACCCACTTTACACCATTTAATACTATTATCTCCAACTTTTTCTTAATCTTCGTGTCTACAGTAATTGGATAATCAAAATTAGGATGGAGGGAGTATTTACTAAGACTTAATTAAATGATAGGTTTAATTTTATAAGTATATCCATATTTATTTATTTTTAATATATCTTAATTTTGTAAATTAAATAAAAAAATATCAAATAATTCATTATAATAATATTTAATATATTGCATCAATAGAATTAATAAATAAACGATTATTTTATATTAAAATAATGATAAATAAATTTAGGGAGGTTAGTTTTTGTTTTCCAACTATGAAAATGCGCTAATTGCTATTTGACTTGGAATTGTATGGTCTTGTGAAAATGGAGGAAAGATTTGATCAATCTTCTCAAATGAAACTTTTTCTACCACAAAATTTCTTGAGTGATATTTCTGTGAACCAGGTTCAAACTATGAACCCTAATTTAATATGACTCATTTTAAATGGGTTGACCCAAATTAATAATGCACACGGTCAAACTGATTCTCGAGTCCCACGTCTATCTCTCTCACAAGTCGCCATCGTGCACTCAAACATCTCAACTCTCATCTCTCTTGTTTCACGTCGTCACGCCGTCATGCACTCACCAATCCACGATGAAGAGCAATGAAGATGAAGGTGTGCGCTCACCAATCCGTGCAATGAAGAGCAATGAAGATGAAGGTGTAAGGGACAATCACTCTCACTGTTATTCAGAAAAACTATCACTGTTATTCTATAAAACTCTCACTGTTACGCTATAAACTATCACTCTATAAAACTCTCACTATCATGTTATTAAACTATCACTATTATTCTATAAAACTCTCACTGTTATTCAAAAAAACTCTCACTGTTACGCTATAAAACTCTCACTATAATGTTATTAAACTATCATTGTTATACTATAAAACTATCACTGTTATTCAGAAAAACTCTCACTGTTATTTTATAAAACTCTCACTGTTACGATATAAAATTACCACTCTGTAAAACTCTCACTATCATGTTATTAAACTATCACTGTTATTCTATAAAACTCTCACTGTTATTCAAAAAAACTCTCACTCTATAAAACTCTATCATGTTATTAAACATGGCGGAGAAGGCATGAACGGAGAAGACGGAGAAGGCACGTCGCCAATGGGTCGACATCATCGCCTGCCTCGACGCCCTTTCCCCGCCTCCGCCACCGCCCCACGACAGTTGAGTCACCATGCTTAAAATTCCGATCGCGCCTTCGAAGTTTTAGACATCGCTCCGCCACCATCCTCTCATACCACCGTCGAATACGAATCGGCCGCAACCACATCAAAGAAGAACAAATCGGCTTCTGCTCGGTGCTCCGTCGCCAATTGCGCTTCAGTCAACGACTTTAGCCTTCCGATGTCATCATCCACTACGCCTGGTATTCACCGGCGCCCTCCTATCGGTGATTTTCCTCCACCAAATGATTTATGTATGACCCGCTTTGTAGTATATGAATTAGGTCTGACCCAGGTTCATAGCATGAACTAGGTCTAAACAATTTTTTGTCAAATTTCTTGAAAAGCTTAAGACGAGATGAAAAATCTAATTCTTGATTCTTCGTCCAGGATTCTTAATCCTAGATTATGCCTAGGATGCTATTGTTGGTTCTGTATTGATGCCTTATGTTGTTAACTTTCTGTAAAGGACATACCTTTTTGACTGATTAAGAAAAAAGGACAGATAATTAAATTTAAGTTTTAATTTTTCATTAATTTTAACGCATGTTTTTTTCTCCACAAATTTAGCATATATTTTTACTTAATGCTTAACAATATCTCGAGTCACCATTGTCAACAAGGTTCGTCTGATTCGGTCGTCGGAGTCCACCTGTTTCGCTGACGTGTATATATTAAAATAAAAAATAAAAAATATCACTACTTAAAATTATAAAATAATGACCCGAGATATTTTTATATCCCGTGTTTTTTAATTTTAGATGATGATATTTTTATTTAAATATTCACACGTCAGCAAGATAAGTGAACTCTAACGACCACATCAGATGTATATATTGATTTGATTCCCCTGTTCTACTTTTCGTATTTCATTGGTGTTTCACCCTTCTGGATTTTTAAAACATGGACCTGGGGTATGGTGGTTCGTTGGATATTTTTTATTATTTCACGTGTCATTTATCAATGTTATGAAATACAAAGTGGAACGCAAATTATGAAATATGTGATCTCATTCCAAAAGTAGGAGCTCTATTTGATTATTTGGACTTAAAAAACAAAAGGATTTACCCTGAGAAATAACAAGCCCAGAGAAAGCCATATATTCATCTTTTGATATTTTGCAATTAACTCAGGTACCTTTATTTTTTGTTATTCTTAAACATCTTACTGTAACGAACTGAAAAAAAAATGTTTAAAATATTATAAAAATAAAAGCTCATAATAAAACAAAAATTATAAAAATCTGAATTGTTGTGAGTTTATTTATGATTTTCAATATTTTAAACCAAGATATATTGATAACAAGATTTAATTTCACGAATTCTTTCTTGTTATTCACGGAGGCGATCTCATATATCTCGTGTTCAAGCCGCTCCATTTTAATTGATGTTTAAGAATATTTCATAGGAATTCAAAATACCATTAAATAATAAATAATGTATTTAAAATGTAATCTTAATTTCTAGGGATTGACTTGGTTGTGTAGGCTTAGGATTTAAGGTGTGCTCCTTTCTAAATTTCAAGTTCGAAAAGCCCAATGTGCGATCAATTTTTGAGATGAACCTTTTCATACAGCAAAACTCTGACTTGAAATGAAACCCCAACTAGTGGACGATGAATTATGATCTCCCGAATTAATCGGTTCTTTGGAAGGATACCGAGTTATGAAAAAAGTAATATTATTGTTTTTCTATTTACATATTCAGTCTTTCTATTTACCTATTCATAGTTTTAGCTATTTGGTGATCCCGAGTTTATATGAACTCTCATTTTCGAATAGTTGGATGGGCAAAATTGGAAGCCGATCATTTCATCATATTAAATAGTGCAAAATGATAATTATTTTGGGACAAAATAGTTTAGAGTTAAATACAAAACACATGGATTTTCTAATTCTGATAATTACATATTTACACAGGAAGTGAAAGATGTATTATATTCAAACAACTTGGGGATTACATAGTGAACCTATCAACTGAAACGACAATATGAACTAACTCACAAAACTTACTAACAAACTTTAGTAACAGGTTGTGTATACGGGGGTTTGTTTTTTGTTTTTCCAACTATGAAATATCTCTAACAAGTGTTTAGCCTAAAGCTATAAGAGAATATTTCTGCTAAGTGGAATGAAATGAACACTAAGAATCAATCTTGAGTTTTGCTTGAGTGTTGCTTGAGTGTTCTTGTGGAAATGACTTGAAAGCTTGAATGCTTGATGATTTCCGTACTGAACTCTGAAGGGGTTCATCTCTATTTATAGAGGTTAGATCAAAGAGCCGTTGGAGAGCAATTTGAATATCAGTCTAATTTTGGTAGGAGGGCAAGTATGAAGTGATGTTGGCAGGGACGGTCATGCCTAGAGCGTGCAAATTTGTCATTTCTAGTCGTTTGGCCCTAATACTTCATATCTTGCTTTTTCAGTTCAAGTACATACGTGTCGACCTCTGGTTTGTTGACAAGAACACAAAAACGATACTTATCAGAACCTTTTTCTGATCATTCTTCTGGTCTGATCTTAGTATGACTTGATATATACTTTTCATGTGTTTCTGACTTTAAGCTTGACTTGGAAAGAGTCAACTGTCCTCGAACCATCTGATCATCAGTATCCAAGCTGATCTGATCCAGTGTTTTTAAACCTGGACCGGACCGGCTGGTCCAACCGGGTTAACCGAAAACCGGCCAAGGTGCCGGTCCGGTTATTAGCATAGAGCGGGTTGTGTTTAAACCAGTGTGAACCGGCAAAAAACCAGGTTAAACCGACGAACCATCGAATCGGTGAAGCCGGTTTTTTTATATATTATTCGAAAAAAAAAATTAAAGAATTGGCAGCCATAGTTGATCTTTGAATCACGGCTGGACTGAGGAGTGATTGAATATTACCTGTTATAACCCCTATTGAGAGGGAGAAGAAGCAAGACGGCGAAGGAAATTAATGAAAAAATGTCCAAACCCATTGAGGGGGAGAAGAAGTAAGACGACGATAGAAACGGCTATACATATGAATATAGTAGGGCTTGTAATATATGTATCTGAGGCTAGGGCAGAGAGTCTTGGGCCAAAGTTATTTAGTCAATTAGTTCAAAACTTTGGGCCCAAAATAAGTTCTTGAAATTAATTTCTTTTTCTATAAGGTGTGTATATATTTTTATATATGTTACATATAATATTAAATTTTATGATATTTAATAATATATAATAATATATATATATATAAATTGATATTTGAATCTGGTTTTTTTACAACGGTTCAACCGGTCGAACCAAAGGACTTTCGAATCTTCGATTCATTGTCCGATTTGATGACCGGTCCGGTTTTAAAAACATTGATCTGATCGAATCTGAGTCTGAAGTAAGATTGACTTAGCAACAATCTTAAGACTTTGTTGGTGTCTTCAGAACTTGGTCTTTTGCTGGTCTTCAATGTCTTGTACTCTTCGGGTCTTCTGATCTTCTTGACACTTAGACTAATATATTGAGTTCCCACTCAATATATGTCCTATTCTAAAGCATCAGCTGACTAACATGTTCATATGGTTTCCTATCAGATTCATCAATTGACTAACAGGTTCAACTGGTCCTATTTCATGTGGTTTTGGAACTTTCATCAAAACTATAAATTTCCCAACAAAAATGCACTATGAGTGACGGTGCACCTAGATGCATACAAGACTTAGCCATTGGTTAACGAGAGAAAGTAAGAGAAAGACTAAGTGTGAGAAAAAGAGAATGTATTATGTGCATCATGTTCACCGTACACTCTTATTACTATTGTTTGTAAGGATCAATATTTTATTTGCAAAATATTAATTCTGACAAATAATAGTAATAGTGGTGTACAGTGAAAATGATGCATATAATACTTAACTAGAGGAAAATAGTAATATGATTGTATAAAATTGAGTGAAAATAGATGTTTAGATTTATGTATGTGTATTTGTACGAAATTTTGGATGTGCAAATCCAAAAGTGGGATGGGGGATGGGTCATCCCCATTTGGATGACACCATCCCTTTCCAAACACGTCTAAAGATGATGGTGGATGAGATGAAGATAAAAATAAAAAAATACGAAAAATGTGTTAGTGTTAGTGTCCTAGAGACAAGACATAATACTCGATGATATTCAGTTTGATTTAATATTATAGTTCTTTTAATATTAATGTATGGCAATACACTTGTTTGAATATTATGTTTGATTGTTTGCATTTATTCATGCAAGTGTTCCCATGAGTCATTGTTGTCATTGAGGCTGTGAGAACTCAGATGACTTAAGCATGATTCTCAAATGACCCCGATCAAGGATCATCAAGAATGGAATATTGATGATGCAATGGAGATTGATGTGCGATCTGCATCATACTCTTAGAGAGTGTAGTAAGATCTCACTTACTACGAAATACTAGGTATCTCATGATGGATGCACAAATACTTAGAGGGTATTGGTACACCCATCCGAGAAACCGTTTGATGTATTTCCACTATATGTGTCTACGGGTGTCTCGGTTAGTGGGAGCGATGCGATACTCCTTTGACTTGAGATCAATACGCACGATATGTGTGGGATGATGAACTTTGACCATGACCGACGCTTGCACCCTAACCATGGGTAGATAAGGCTTGGATTGAGTTCATCACGAAGTACATGTGTGTGGTAGTTGAGCCAAGAATAGGATTCATTCCTCAATGTGGATTTAGAGAGAATACTCGTCTTCTCATCATAATTGGATCAAAGTCATCGGCCGATGCACGTCAACTTAGACTTTGTGGTTAAGTGTGACATACATGATCAATTAGTGATTTGAGATAAATTGATTAAGTTATTTGAATAGACACTTCATCATGTTCAAGGCTTAATCGAGTATTCGTGAATGAAAGGAGGAAATCGTAATAGCCCATGTTTCAGTTACAGGTAGTTGCATGTTTCTCGCAACGTACCTCATATATTGAGAATGTCTGATTTATTGTCTAGGGTTCAATTAAGACCGTTAGTTTGACTAATCGCTCGATATATGAGGGCCTATGGGTCACACAACAAGTAGTTCCCTTTTACGGACTATAGTTGGTTGATTAAATGTTAAATTGAATTTAATATTTAATTTATGGAGAATTAATTAATAATAGATTAATTTGAAATTAATTATTATTAATGTTTAATTAAATTTGATTTAATTAAATAGGATTCCCAATAATAATATATGGAATATTATTATAGGATTTAATATATATGGAATCAAATCCGTAGAGATTTGATATACATGGGAATTAAATCCGTAGAGATTTTATATGTGGGAAATAAATCTAAGAGATTTATTTTATAAGATTAGGGATTTTATTTCCTAATCAGGTTAGCTTAAGATTTAAGTTGGGTCTCTCCTATATATATGAGATCTTGGGAATTCACAAACAACGTTAATTCATATTTCTCCTTAAAATCTAGAATAGGAATTTTCCTAGCAAATTCCATCTTCGGTTCAACGCTGGCAAATCTGTGCAAGTCCGTGAACGGGGATTACGTGGATACCATAGTAGAGAAATATGCGTACGATTTACTGTAAGATTTCTCTTTTTGTTTATACATATTCAATTATGCAATTACGTATTAATTGTTGGTGAACTATTTATTTCCGCTGCGCATGTATTACGTGTTTACGTGCCTCTAAATTCCAACAGTGGTATCAGAGCATCAGGCTCTTGTTTTAATTGCATTAAAATCTGATTTTTAAAATTAATTTTTTTTAAAATCAGTGGGGCACGGTATCTTATTAACCGCACCCCTTATTTGTTTTTTTGTTCCGGGTCGCTCGTCTCATTCGTCTTCGCCCAAAATCCAGAATTAGGGTTTACCCCCTCTTTCCCCGCTGCACTGCTCCTCGCGCTTTACCCTCGGCCGACGGCACTACACCGCATTTCCAAAGTCCGCACCGCACCACGACGATCTTGTGGAGCCCAGCTCCATTCTGATTCGGCGCCCGATCCCTTCTTGGAGGCATCGATCTTCTCTGCCTCGATTCATGGGTAATCGCCGCCGATTCTCTCCGGTTTCGACGGTCTCTTGAACGCACTCGGGGCTTGGCCGACATGCCCGTCTCGACGCATTTCAAGGCAGCACGTCACCGGATTTGGGAAAGAGTCGATGGCGATCTGTACCCCCATTTCGTCGTCTTCAGTGTTTGTCGACTGGTTTTGAACCGAAATCGATCGAGGTTGCACGCAGTGCTTACCCTCCGTCCGTCTCTGCATCAACGACGGGTCGACCGCATGCTAGGCGTAGCGTTAGCGACCCACGTCGGATCATTGGCCAAACCTTGTCGTGTCGCCTTGCCTATTCTGTTCGTCTTCGTTTGGAACCTGGACTATTTCGATTGTTTTGGTTCCTTGGTTGGATTGAATGGATGAATTAATTTGATTAATTGTGATGCGATTTTGATTCTGAATTTTTGGGTTAATTGGGTGTTTGGATTTCGAATTGGATTCGATTTGGTTGGGTGATGATGTAAGAGGGTTGTTTTGTAAATTCGATTTGAGACAGGCCCTCCCGTGCAAATTTTAGAAATTGCACCTGAGCCCCGAGGATTAAAATAAATAAATATTGAATTTTGGAATTTTATTGGATATAATTCTGAGATTAGAATTTTGGTTGGACCGAGACGATTACTTGGATTAATCAAATTTTAATAATCATAAAGTGAATCTTTAATTAAATTTGAAATTTGTTTTAAAAGGTTTATTAAATCCCACTGGTTAACTTGTTTATTTAAATTTGTTAACGCACTTTACGTCCGCATTATAATTGTTTGGGTAGGTGACACCCAATATTTGTTGGACTGTATTAATTATTTGGGTAGACGACGCCCATATAAGTGTTAGTCCGTATGAAATCGTGTTTGGGTAGGCGGCGCCCAATAATTGCTCAAATATGATGTAGATTAACATGTTGGATCTCGATTAAGCAATTAATACCCCGCCTTTAAAACGTTCCTCACTAAAATATGGTTTTTTCATTAATTTCATAAGATGTCTTCCATCAAAATTAAAAGTAAACCGGAGATTTCGTTCCAATGAGTACTTAAAGACCCTAGTCTTTTGCTCGGATCTATATCTAACGAGACTTTTATAGGGACATATAATGTCGCCACTTGATGGTTGTAAACCAACTTAACTTTGTTTCGCTAGCCCTTGCGGGGAACAAAGGGTAAGGGACATCAGTCGAACTAGGTTCGACAAACTAGGAATTGCAGTTTTGCAATTGGTTTGGAGACCTACCAGTTAGTTATTGTAATGATCACCCCTCGCTGGGATTATGATGGTAGTAATGTGGATCCTAGTCCATTACAATTAATATTTGATATAAATTCGTACTTTTCCGATGAGGTCATTAAGTATGTGAAAATAATGGAGACAAAATAAACACTAAAGAAAGGCCATGTTTATTTTGATTGTTGAATATTGATCATAGAAATTATGTGTTTTAATTCCCGTTTTATTTTATTTCTCTTGGTTAGTTGAAATGTATAACTGTTATTGAGATGTGTTTTGGAAACAAACAAATTGGCTAGGCCAAATTTTCTGGACTGGCACCGAAATATGTGTTTGGTGCTAAGGCAAGAAAATATTGAATACGTGTTGGACACGACAATCCCTGTTACCCCTGCAGCTAGTTTCTTGAGACAGGTACGTTTGACGTAGCAGCTCGGAATAAGCATCAAAAGGATGCTTCCCCTTGAGCAGGTGATGTTGCTTTCGGATAACTCCCGGTTGCTTAAGACAACATGAGAAAAATGGGTCCCTTCTAAATGCTCAAGCATCTGAAGGATCTCTTTGATTTTGAATCTCGTTCTGAGATTTATGAAGTGATGAGAGATCTGTTCAAATGTCGGTTAGCTAAAGGAGATAAGACTTCACCTCATGTGCTTAAGATGATAGGCCTAATTGATAAACATGGTAATTTAGGTTTTGAGCTAAAAGACCAACATTTTCATTTATGCTATCCTCCAGTCGCTCTCGGATTCATATTTTAGCTTCATTGTGAACTACAATATGAATAAGACGGATGCGACCATGCCTGAACTTCACAAAATGCTCAAGACTTTCGAGTTCACTATCCCTAAGATGGTGTTCAAAAGAAAGAGCGGGTAAACAAGGATGTGTGCCTCTACTATAAGTAGAAGAGGGCACTTGAAGAAGGACTGCAAGGTTCTGGTTGCAGAAACGAAGACACTAGGTGCTTCTGGCACTAGAACATGTATGTTTGTTATTAAGATAGACATGTCCACAAATAGCGCTAACTGATGGGTATTAGATACCAGATGTGGCTCACACATTTGTACGAATGTGAAGGGGCTCATGTGTGTTAGGACAGTTAGGGCGGGTGAAGTCGTCTTACACGTGGAAATGAAGCAAGAGTTGCTGACTTAAAGTGTGGGGACTTATGTGTTAGACTTACCCTTTGGTTTTAGATTAGAACTTAATGATTGCCATTTAGTTCTTTCTATTTCTCACAACATGTATTTGTTGCATTATGGATATGATGTTCTTAATATACAAAATAAAAGACTCAAACTTAGTAATCATGAAAACCCTACTTACTTATGACATTGCAGAACTTGATCATGTAAACGTGAAAAGAATTACAAGGTTAAGAAAGTTAGACTTCTTAACCCCATTTGACTGTGAGTCTTATGGAGACTATGAATCTTATCTCATGGGCAAGATGATCAACATACCCTTTTTTGGGAAAGGGGTGCAAGCCAAAGAAGTTCTAGAGTTGATCTACAACGATGTTTGTGGACCATTGCCCACTCTAGCTAGGGGTCACTTCGGATACTTCATCACTTTTACTGATGATTTCTCAAGATACGGATACGTGTATCTTATGAAACACAAATTTGAATCTTTTGAGAAATTCAAAGAGTTTAAGGCTGAAGTAGAGAAGTAACTTGGTAAGAGTATCAAGACTCTTCGATCAGATCGAGGAAGTGAATACCTTAGCCGTGAATTCACTGATTACTTGAAGTTACATGGAATCCAGTAACAATGGACTCCTCCCGGAACACCTCACATGAATGGTGTGTTCGAGAGGAGAAACCGAACCCTGTTAGACATGGTGAGGTCCATGGTGAGCTTTTTCTCTCTTCCGACATTCTTTTGGGGATACGCGTTACAAACCTCAATTTACATTCTGAATAAGATTCCATTTAAATCGGTTGAGCATACACCATATGAACCATGGTGTGGCAAGAAGCCAACTTTTACACATATCAAACATGGGGTTGCCCCGTGATTGTGAAAATGATGTTTACCGACAAGTTGGAATCCAAAGGTGAAAAAGGTTACTTTGTGGGATATCCTAAGGAAACTAAAGGATATTACTTCTATCTACCTGAGAAATAATCAGTGATTGTTTCTAGGAATACCAAATTCCTCGAAAAAGACTATGTCTTTAAGGAACAAGGTCGTAAGCTGATAGAACTTGAAGAAATTCAAGAACCACAAATTAACAAAGAGACTGATATCTTGTCAAAACAACATGACAAGAAATCGATGGGAGCATTCAAAGAACTTTCACGGTGGGGAGTCTTTCACTAGGTGATTGTCTTTCACCAAGGGGAGCATAATTGAGTATGCTTGCCAGTCTGCAAGAACCTCCAAGTGGGGTTTGAATAGAGAACAACATAGTTCAAACTCCCGCCCAAGAGGCATCTGAAAGTGTAGCTCTTGAGGACTCTCCGGACATTGATGAAATGTAAATGGAGTATGCTTGCCAGTGCAAGAACCTCCAAGTGTGCTGAATGAGAACAACATAGTTCAAACTTCCGCCCAAGAGGCATCTGAAAGTGTAGCTCTTGAGGACTCTCCGGACATTGATGAAATCGATGCACCACAAAATTTTC
This sequence comes from Stenogyne calaminthoides, assembly GCA_037126765.1. Lineage (NCBI taxonomy): Eukaryota > Viridiplantae > Streptophyta > Magnoliopsida > Lamiales > Lamiaceae > Stenogyne > Stenogyne calaminthoides. Next base: position 29,119,526 of record JBBCBC010000028.1, on the reverse strand, counting down.
ACGATCAGAATGTACATCTTGCACAACCACAGCTCCGTAAGTCAATTAGGAATCATAATCCGCCCATTAGATACGGTTACCTCTTGGAGAAACTCGATAATGTGGACATACCGGATAAAGACGATCCTAATACTTACTCTGAAGCAATATCAGATATTGATTCAGGGAAGTGACTTGAAGCCATGAAATCCGAGATGGACTCGATGTACACCAATCAAGTCTGGGACTTGGTCGAGTTGCCTAAAGGGGTTAGACCCATATGTTGCAAACGGGTCTTAAGCGAGAGACCGATGCAAATGGCAAAGTACAAACCTACAAAGCTAGGTTGGTGGCGAAGGGTTATAGTCAACGCGAAGGCATTGACTATGATAAGATCTTCTCACCAGTTGCAAAGATCAAGTCCATTCGAATTTTACTTGCGATAGCAGCACACTGTGATTATGAGATTTGACAGATGGATGTCAAAACTGTTGGGGAATGTTTCGCACAGATCTATTCGGGGTGAATATTTAAATACAAATTTAATTCATTAATTATTACTAGCATGAATTAATCCTATATTAATTCAAATAATAATTGCAACAACAAATCATGCATATAAAAAGCCACGTAAAACCTACGATCACGAAATCTACGGGTTTTACGTGAACGCACCTTCCTGGGATGGCAGTGGCTTTGGTCGGACGGACTAACCAAAAGGACTTCCCAAGTATTCCCTTAGCCCTTGCTCGACAATCCGGTGGAAGGATACTCGCAAACAATTAACAAAAGGAAAAAATAAACTTTGTTGCACCACGTATGTGGATTTGCTAATATTTCCAGCACATGGAATTGTACTTGGGAATGAACTAATCATCCCCTATTTATAGGATAGGAGGGGCACGAAATTTATGTGAATTTTCAATGTGGGAAAAGACTTTTCTTTGTCACCAAGAAATCTTGAATATATCCCATATATTTTTTTTCCCATAATTAAAATATTCCACAAAAATCCACCTCTTCTTTCTTTATGGAATTTTCGAAAAAATGAGTGTGCAAGAATCCAAGATTTGGATCTTCTTGAATTTATGAGATATTCTTGTATTTCAAGAATACATATCTTCCATAATATCTTTTCAAGAAAATAAAGAAAATCTTTCTTGCCTCTATTTTCCAAAAATTTCAAAATACTTAATGAATAACCAAGTGGGAGATTTCTTGAATTTAATGAGATAATCTTGTATTCCAAGAATACATATCTTCATTCCATAACAAAATTCAAAGAAAATCTTTCTCCTCTTTTTTATCCATAATTTTCAAAAATTAAGAGGAAATATAAGCAACAATATTTATTTTATTTTAATCACCTTTTTCGGTTATTGGACTATATGTTGGGCTACTCGGGGGCCTTTAGGAGAATTAAGATTGAACCTTCTAATGGATCTTGAATATCTAATATTGAGCCACAATATAATTCAAGCCCATAAATATTAATTAATCCCACTACATAATTAATATTGCACCATCCATCTTAACCCATATTACAATCCAATATGGCTCTGGTCATTATTTCCCGTGTTTAAGATTATCTAGCCCATTAATTAATTCAAGCCACCAAAATAGCTTTCCGTTAATTAATATCTTTTGTCCTTGGTCGAGAACGGTTCAACATTATTATCCATACCTAAAACTAATTCCACTTGCAAGATTTGGTATGATAAAACTTATGAACCTCCCAAGGGGGCAAATCAAGCAAACGCGTTTTGCACACGATTCTTCAGATTACATCTTAGTAATCACATGTGACCAATAATATTGCCCAAGATAAAAAGTATTGAATCTCTCTCGATTCGCTACCCATGATAAGTCAAAGAAATAGTTACCAATCCCACGATCCTATTTAAGGGACGAAGGTTAAGAAACAACAAACCATCGAGGTCTAATTCTTCCTTGTTCGAGGTTAAAGAATTTATCCTCCTCAGAGGTCCTATTCAACAAGATCGATCATGCACTAGTGTAATCTCTTGGTCAAGACAAACCAATCTGAGCCTTACACCTCAACCTTTCGCGATGGTTGTTCATTTCCATCTAGGTCGTGAATGGCGTACTTTTTTTACAAGGGACCGTTAATTTAATCTTCGTGATCGGGTATCACTAAATTAACTACAATGTAAACACGTCTTTAATTATTGAACAGCTTATCAAAGAAATATATATAACATTCAATCATATTTAAAGCATCGATAAACAATTTATTTCAAAGAAATAAGTCCGAAAATACGGTTTCGATTATACAAAGTAAAAAGCATACTTTTCAAAGATAATCCCAACAATCTCCCACTTATACTCAAAGTCCGCTTTTAAGTATACTACAACACGCCCTCGAGTAGTCCGTGACATCTAATGTCACCTACACGAACCTAATAATTTCTCCCACTTATACTCAAAGCAGATTGACAACGGTCTTGACACCCATTCCACTCACATGTCTCTCGAATGTATTCAGAGGCGACGCTTTGTGAATGGATCTCTAGGTCGTCCCCTCGACGCTATCTTTGCCACATCTATATCTCATCTCTTAATGATTTCTCGTATAAGATGTTTTTCCTTTAATGTGTTTGTTTGACTTCGTGGACTCTTGGTTCTCTTGAATTTGCAATCGCCTCCTAAGCATATATTGCTGAACAAATTGTAACACCATCCAAGTCCACTAAGAAGATCTAGAGCCCAATCGATTCTTTCATCGCTTCACAAGCAGCACTACTTACCCGACTTCCATGGTTGAGTCGTTGATGCATTTTACGCTTCACACTCGTCCATTTGATGGCTACACTTCCCAAATGGAAACACACTAACCGAAAGGCATAATTTACGAATCTAAATCTGATTGGAAATCCGAGTCCATGTAGCCGATGGGGATTGGAGTATCTGACTGATAAATCAACATTCTATCCCGAGTTCTTTTCAGACACTTCAGAATGTTTTTAACTGTCGTCAAATGCGCTTTCCCTGGGTTACTTTGATATCTTACCATGCCTCGGCAAAGTATATCCCGGTCTCGCATACAACAATGCATACATAAGGTTTCCGACAGCCGAAGCATAAGGAATACCTTTCATGTCATCTATCTCCTTTTCGTCTTAGGGAACATTTTCTTGGATAGATGGATTCCAAGCCTGAAAGGTACGAATCCTTTCTTGGAATCTTGCATGCTGAATTGTTTCAAAACCAGTGTCTATGTATGAAACTTGTGATAACCCGACCATCCTTTTCTTGTGATCTTGATCCCAAGGATGTGTCCGGCTTCCCTAAGTCTTTCATATCAAACTGTTTTGAAAGCCATGCCCTTACGTCTGATCACACCTTCACATCGTTCCCGATGATCACAATGTCATCTACGTATAGTACTAAGAATACCAATGCAATTCCGACACGCTTTTTATACACACAACTTTCAAACTCATTTTGATCAAACCCATAAGACTTTACAACATGATCAAAACTTTGGTTCCAAGCTCTGGATGTCTGTTTGAGTCCGTAAATGGACCTCTTGAGCTTACAAACTAGGTGTTCTTGGCCTGTTTCAATGAAACCTTGGTGTTGTTGCACATAGATCTCTTTATCAAGACTTCTGTTAAGGAAAGCTGTCTTGACATCTATTTGCCAGATTTCAAGGTCGAAGTGCGCAACAATCGATAAGAGAATAAGGATGGACTTAAGCATGGCTACGGACGAAAAATTTCCTCATAATCGATCCCTTTCTTTCTGAGTATAACCTTTCGCCATTAGTCTTGCTTTAAAGGTTTCAACCTTCCCGTCTGATCCTCTTTTCCTCTTATATACCCACTTGCATCTAATGGGTTTGACCCCATTAAGTGGTTCGACTAGCTCCCACACTCTATTATGAAAACATAGAACTCACTTCGGCTTTCATTGCTGTTTGCCAAGAAACTGCATCCTTATCTTGGAGTGCCTCGTCATATGTCCATGGGTCTGATTCCGGGAATCAAGTCCGAGGACTCTCCTATTCCCATGAATCTCTCGGGTCCTCTAACAACCCTCCCACTATAACGAGGTCCGATTGTGAAAAACGTATCATTTGGTATATCATCTAAGATACGATTTAATCCGAGGTTTGCCCTCTAAGCTCATTTAAGGTAATCTCACTGGTTTTCTTTGGTTCTATAGTTTTCTTCCAAAATCTAAAGTGGGTGCGGATGTCCACCTTTTGATCTTCTAACTATAGAACATTCACCCTTTTGTTCCCTCGGGGTATCTTACAAAAACAAATTTTTAATTTCGATCGAGGATCCAATTTATCGGTTTCCTTGTCCAACACATAGGCCGGACACCCCAAAGTTCTCATGTGTCTCATACTAGACTTGCGCCCGATCCACAATTCTTTGGGGTTCTCGGGAACCGATTTGATAGCACCAAGTTAAGAATGTAAGTCATTTGTTTTCCAAGGCATAACCCCGTAACAACTTGGGAAGATCCGCATAACTCATCATTGATCTAACCATTTCCAAAAGAATTATGTTGCTTCATTTCTCGCAAAACCCCATTTTGTTGAGGGGTTCCGGTGCAAATGAGTCGGATACAATCCTTCATCGATAAGTAGTTCAAAAACTCATCGCCGAGGTATTCGCCTCCACGATCGATCGTAGAGACTTGATATGTTTTTCCATATGATTCTCTGCTTGAGCCTTAAATTCTTAGAATTTCTCAAAGGTCTCGATTCATGCTTCATAAGGAAAATGTACCTTGAGTAATCATCAATAAAATTACTCATAACCTCCTCTTGCTTTGGTTGACATTGGACTACATACATCCGGTTTGAACGATCTCTAACACTTCTTTGGCCCTATTCCCTTGGCTCCAAATGCCATCTTGGTCATATTACCCTCCAAACATGATTCGCGAGTTGGAATCGATTCAACTTGGAGACGCTCCAGTGAACCATCTTTCACCAACCTTTGGATCCTCTTTGGATTTATATGACCTAATCTTAGATGCCAAAGAAGTGTCTCGTTCACGCCGTCGATGAACGTTTTCTTTTCTCGGAAACAATTGATTGATGTGTTATACGATACATTTAAATGAGTGGTGTGCATGATTAATTGTATAGAGATTTTCCATCAATGTCCCGTATCGAGATACACTCATCATTTCAAAAATGATGTCATTCTTATTAAAAGAAACTTAGTGTCCTTTAATCGAATTTTAGAAACTGAAAGTGAATTCTTTCTAAAACTAGGAACACAAAGATAATCTCAAAAAACTTTATCTTCAAAAGATAGGTGCACTTCTCCCACTGCTTTAACTACTACTCATGTAGCATTGCAATGTCCTGCTACTTGCGTAGTATTGCAATAATCGTTACTATCGTAGAAGATCGCAATATTTGCCACTTACGTAGCATTGCAATGTCTTCTACTTTAAATAGCGTTGCCCGGTGTGATGAGGATCTCACTCCCACTACGTTGCGGATCATTTAGAACCCGTGAAGCCAACATGATTAGTGGATCTCGTATCAACCACCCACGAATGAGAAGTATCGCCCGCTAAACAAGTTTCAACAACTAGTGTGTGAGAATTACCTTTCTTTCCGTCCCTTTTTGGGGTTGGAACAGCAAAACCTCCATTGTCCTCTCTCACCGCAGCCTTAAGCACTTCCTCTTTGTTTTTCCTTGACTCAACAAGCATTCCTCATCTTACCATTGCCCTTGACAACGGTTGAGTTTTATTGCTTATGGCCTTTGGTCCTCTTTTTTTATCTTGCCTACCCTTGGCCTAGAAGATGAAGACGGACCACTTGTCGTCAAAGCTTGAGTTTGGTGCCTTATCATCATTTCTGCTTAGTCCAAAAGTTTGCAACAAATTAGCTAGCGAGGCCAAAATGCTCAAAAACCTTTCTGGGGCAGAGAATGAAGTACCAAATTCATCGGAGTCTCTAGATCATAATCTGCACTCGAATCTCAAGTTTGTTCAGATGGGCCATCTATTTTGAGGACGTAATCCCTTACGGGTTTTTCCTCCACCATTTTCAGCGACGACATCTCTCGCAAGGTGATCTGACGAGTCCCGCATGTTTTGACTCGTCAGTTGGCTCATCTGATTTTTGTGTGTCAAAAATCCACTTGTGGTTTTTAAGCGCTTAGGACAATTATAATTTTCCAATCAATATAGTTTCCATACATATTGTATTGACTTTAAGTATAATAACAAAGGATTAAAAAAGTAACGACATCTTTGAAATCGAATAAACAACTATATGCAATAACACAAGTATATCACAAGGTTTGATCACATGCATCATATTTAAAATCTCAAAAAAATATGAACAATGCATCAGCCAACATCTCAAAACAGTTTAAATAAGCCACGTGGGGTGGGTCATTATTTAAACACATTCAAGCAGGTTACAAACAAGAACGATTTAAAACCTTTAATATCCAGATTAATAGTTGGCTCCTTTATTCGACCAATATAAAATTGACAGGGGACTTCGGGAAGTATATGCATATCAATTTTATACCTAAGTAATAACCATGATTAAATACAGGATTACTATTTCGCTTTGATCGAGCCTCGTGGGGGGTCATCGTCGCCACTAGTAATAACCCACAATCATCCGCTCGAATTCATTCATGTGAAACCTATCTTTTGACCGTCCCCAGGTAGGGGAATTTCTCCAAAAGAATTCACAAATAAATAAATCATGGAGGTCAAAAATTAATTCAATTTTATTATCCTAAATAAAATTGTCAATTAATTATTTAAAACATACTTAGTAATTTTGAAGTTGAGAATTTTCAATTTGGCAACCCTCATGCAAACACATTTAAACAAATTAAATAAAGCATAAGATAGCACAAATAAATCAAGCATAACAGAAAAAATAAACATATTGGGCACAAATTATCCAATTGTCATGGTTTGATTTTTTCTTGGCTTGATCTTGAAGAAACACGCCTCGATTTCTCCCACTCGTTCGTCTCGAAAAAAAAAAAAACTTCTCGAATCCGCCCAGCAACGCGATGGATGCCTGCGCCCGATCCGGCGGCCGCTTGCCTAGGGCAGCCCTAAGCGGCCTCGGCACCGGCGATCGAGCCCGCCGCCAGCGTCTCGCCGCCTCGGCGAGTCAGCGATCCTCAGCGGCAGCAGCTTCGCTTCGCCCGCCTCCGCCGCCCGCGTCGCCAGCGGCCTTCAGCGTCTCGCCTTTGTCGTCGTCTTGCCCGCGTCATGCGCCCGTCCGCTCGGCTTTGGGCGTGCACGCTGTCTTGCGACCCATCACCCTGTCACGCTTTTCGGCTGCCGCCTCGCCTGGTCAGCCATGCGTGCCAGCCTTTAGCGCCGCCCTTCTCGCCACTGTTTACGGATTTCATCTTTTTAATTCTTCATCTCTTTTGTTCCCGATCCGGTTACAATTTATTTACAAAAAAAAATAAACCTAGATCTAGACTAGTCTATTACATTGATCAAATCAAACAAAATCCTAATCTCTTTCGTGGATTTTCTCGCGAGAAAAAACAAATCCGAAACGAATCGAATTAAAAAAAAACCTGAATTTATATGCATGCAAAAATAAAACATTAAAATCCATGAAAATTGGATACCAAAAAGATCTAACATTCTACTATCCAATTTCAAATTTAATGTCCACGAATTAAATTACAATTTAAAAATTGAGCAAAACAATGGCTCGATACGATTGTTGGGGAATGTTTCATGCATGATCTATTCGGGGTGAATATTTAAATACAAATTTAATTCATTAATTATTACTAGCATGAATTAATCCTATATTAATTCAAATAATAATTGCAACAACAAATCATTCATATAAAAAGCCACGTAAAACCTACGCATGCGGAATCTACGGGTTTACGTGAAAGTACCTCTCGGGATGGCAGTGGCTTTGGTCGGACGGACTAACCAAAAGGACTTCCCAAGTATTCCTTAGCCCTTGCTCGACAATCCGGTGGAAGGATACTGCAAACAATTAACAAAAAGGAAAAAATAAACTTTGTTGCACCATGATGTGGATTTCTTTAATATTTCCAAAGACATGGAATTGTACTTGGGAATGAACTAATCATCCCCTATTTATAGGAGAGGAGGGGCACGCAATTTATGTGAATTTTCAATGTGGGAAAAGACTTTTCTTGGTCACCAAGAAATTTTGAATATATCCCATATATTCTTTTTCCCATAATTAAAATATTCCACAAAAATCCACCTCCTCTTTCTTTATGGAATTTTTCAAAAAAAATGAGTGTGCAAGAATCCAAGATTTGGATCTTCTTGAATTTATGAGATATTCTTGTATTTCAAAAAATACATATCTTCCATAATATCTTTTCAAGAAAATCAAGAAAATCTTTCTTGCCCTCTATTTTCCAAAAAATTTCAAAAATACTTAATGAATAACCAAGTGGGAGATTTCTTGAATTTGATGAGATAATCTTGTATTCCAAGAATACATATCTTCATTCCATAACAAAATTCAAAGAAAATCTTTCTCCTCTTTTTATCCATAATTTTCAAAAAATTAAGAGGAAATATAAGCAACAATATTTATTTTATTTTAATCACCTTTTTTAGGTTATTGGACTATATGTTGGGCTACTCAGGGGGCCTTTAGGAGAATTAAGATTGGACCTTCTAATGGATCTTGAATATCTAATATTGAGCCACAATATAATTCAAACCCATAAATATTAATTAATCCCACTACATAATTAATATTGCACCATCCATCTTAACCCATATTACAAATCAATATGGCTCCCGGTCATTATTTCCGTGTTTAAGATTATCTAGCCCATTAATTAATTCAAGCCACCAAATAGCTTTCCGTTAATTAATATCTTTTGTCCTTGGTCGAGAAACGGTTCAACATTATTATCCATACCGAAACTAATTCCACTTGCAAGATTTGGTATGATAAAACTTATGAACCTCCCAAGGGGGCAAATCAAGCAAGCGTACTTGCACACGATTCTTCGTATTACATCTTAGCAATCACATGTGACCAATAATATTGCCCAAGATAAAAAGTATTGAATCTCTCTCTGATTCGCTACCCATGATAAGTCAAAGCAATAGTTACCAATCCCACGTGATCCTATTTAAGGGACGAAGGTTAAGAAACAACGAACCACCGAGGTCTAATTCTTCCTTGTTTCGATTCAAGAATTTATCCTCATGTAGGTCCTATTCAAAGATCACCATGCACTAGTGTAATCTCTTGGTCAAGACAAACCAATCTGAGCCTTACACCTCAACCTTTCGCGATGGTTGTTCATTTCCATCTAGGTCGTGAATGGCGTATTTTTAGTTACAAGGGACTGTTAATTTAATCTTCTGTGATCGGGTATCACTAAATTAACTACAGTGTAACACGTACGAATTATTGAAAAGTTATGCAGTAAATATATATAACATTCAATCATATTTAAAGCATCAGTGATAAATAATTTATTTCAGTAAATAAGTCTGAAAATACAGTTTCGATTATACAAAGTAAAAAGCATACTTTTCAGTATAATCCCAACAAAACAACTTTCTTCAATGGAAACATTGATAAGGAAGTGTTTATGACTCAACCGAAAGGTTTTACATCTAAGTCAAATTCTAATCTAGTATGCAAGCTAAAGATATCCATTTATGGATTGAAGCAAGCTTCTAGGAGTTGGAATATCCGATTTGATGAAGCTATCAAGTCCTTTTGACTTCATCATTAATTCGGAAGATCCTTGCGTTTATCGTAAACGCAGCGGAAAGAATATTGTTTTCATAATTGGGTATGTCGATGACATATTGATTTTGGGAAACAATATCCCGTTAATGCAGTCCATTAAAGATTTGTTGTTAAAGACCTTCATGATGAAGGGTCTTGGTGAAGCCTGCTAAATCCTGGGGATCAAGATCCACAGGGATAGATCCAAGAGAATGTTGAGGCTGTCACAGTCCACCTATGTAGACAAGGTGTTGAAGAGTTTTGCGATAAAGAACTGTAAGAGAGGGTCTCTACCGGCAAATCATGGGATAAAACTATCAAAGAAGGATTGTCCTTCTGTTGAAGCTGATATCAAACACATGAAAGATGTCCCATATGCATATGCAATTGGGTCAATCATGTACGCCATGACTTGCACTAGGCCAAACGTGGCCTACGCTATCAATATCACTGGTAGATACCAACAAAATCTGGGTGAGTCTCACTGGATTGCTGTCAAGACCATTCTAAAGTATCTCAGACGAACTAAAGAATGTTTTCTTGTCTATGGTGGACAGTTAGAACTAGTAGTGACTAGTTAAGCTGACACAAGTTTCCAATCCAACTGTGATGATTACAAATTACAGTCAGGTTACGTTTCACTCTCAATAATGAGGCGGTCAGTTAGAATAGTTCCAAGCAAAACGACCGCAGATTCAACAACCGAAGTTGAGTACACTGCTATATCAGAAACCTCAAGGAGGCTATCTGGATTTTGTAGTTCTTAAGAAAACTAGGGGTAGTTTCGAGTGTCAATTATGTAATAAAGTTGTATTGAGACAACGATGGTGCGATTGCGCAAGCAAAGGAACCGAGATCAACAAGCATAAACGAGCATGTACCTAGACTTATCATTTGATCCGAGAGATCATAAGGATAGGAGAAATGAAATTAAAATGTATTCCCACATATTTAATTTGGAAGATCATTTCACCAAAACAAGGAGTGTTCATGTACACACTAAACATTTGATGGTCTAGGGGTTAGACATGTAGGTGATTGACTCTAGTCCAAGTGGGAGATTGTTAGTGTTAGTGTCATAGAGACAATCTATTGTAAGGACATAATACTCGATGATATTTAGTTTGATTTAATATTATAGTTCTTTTAATATTAATGTATGGCAATACACTTGTTTGAATATTATGTTTGATTGTTTGCATTTATTCATGCAAGTGTTCCCATGAGTCATTGTTGTCATTGAGGTTGTGAGAACTCAGATGACTTAAGCATGATTCTCAAATGGCCCCGATCAAGGATCATCAAGAATGGGATATTGATGATGTAATGGAGATTGGTGTGCGATCTGCATCATACTCTTAAAGAGTGTAGTAAGATCTCACTTACTACGAGATACTAGGTATCTCATGATGGATGCACAAATACCTTAGAGGGTATTGGTACACCCATCTGAGAAACCGTTTGATGTATTTCTACTATATGTGTCTACGGGTGTCTCGGTTAGTGGGAGTGAGGCGATACTTCTTTAACTTGAGGTCAATACGCACGACATGTGTGGGATGATGAACTTTGACCATGATCGACGCTTGCACCCTAACCATGGGTAGATATGGCTTGGATTGGGTTCATCACGAAGTACATGTGCGTGGTAGTTGAGCCAAGAATATGATTCATTCCTCAATGTGGATTTAGAGAGAATACTCGTCTTCTTATCATAATTGGATCAAAGTCATCGGCCGATTCACGTCAACTTAGACTTTGTGGCTAAGTGTGACATACATGATCAATTAGTAATTTGAGATAAATTGATTAATTTATTTGAATATACACTTCATCATGTTCAAGGCTTAATCGAGTATTCATGAATGAAAGGAGGAAATCGTAATAGCCCATGTTTCAGTTACAAGTAGTTGCACGTTTCTCGCAACGTACCTCATATATTGAGAATGTCTGATTTATTGTCTAGGGTTCAATTAAGACCGTTAGTTTGACTAATTGCTCGATATATGAGGGCATATGAGTCACACAACAAGTAGGTTCCTTTTACGGATTATAGTTGGTTGATAAATGTTAAATTGAATTTAATATTTAATTTATGGAGAATTAATTAATAATAGATTAATTTGGAATTAATTGTTATTAATGTTTAATTAAATTTTATTTAATTAAATAGAATTCCCAATAATAATATATGGAATATTATTATAGGATTTAATATATATGGAATCAAATCCATAGAGATTTGATATACATGGGAATTAAATCCGTAGAGATTTTATATGTGGGAAATAAATCTAAGAGATTTATTTTATAAGATTAGGGATTTTATTTCCTAATCAGGTTAGCTTAATATTTAAGTTGAGCCTCTCCTATATATATGAGATCTTGAGAATTCGCAAACAACGTAAATTCATATTTCTCCATAAAATCTAGAATAGGAATTTTCCTAGCAAATTCCGTCTTAGATTCAACACTGGCAAATCTGTGCAAGTCCGTGAACGGGGATTACGTGGATACCATAGTAGAGAAATATGCGTACGATTTACTGTAAGATTTCTCTTTATGTTTATACGTATTCAATTATGCAATTACGTGTTCGTTGTTGGTGAATTATTTATTTCCGCTGCGCATGTATTACGTGTTTACGTGTCTCTAAATTCCTACAAAATGGTGATTCAGTGAATAGTAAACATGTGTTTGGTTAGAGATGGAGAAGTAGAGATATATGAAGCTTTGTGTCAAATAAAAAGTAATATTATATTATTTATTATTGTTAATTAATAGGACAATGATGAAACAAGAGAAAAGTAGGAAATAAAAAAGTATTATACGAGATATTGAATGTATAAGAAAAAGAAAAATGAGTCAATAGAAGAAATGATATAGAATAAGTGAGAGAAGAGTGGTGATGTGATTGTACAGTACTATGTGAAAATATGTATGTTGTGTATTATATAGGTGGATGAGTATTTAGATATACACATCCAAAATTGAATAGGTGGGTAATGGATCATCCCCATCCGGATAACACCAACCCTTTCCGAATACATCTAAGAAAAAGTATAAGAGAGATTGGATGTATAAAAATAAATAAAACGAGTAAGTAGTAGAAATGTGATAGAATAAGTGAGAGAAAAGTGGTTATCTAGAATAAGCGAGAGAAAAATAGCGATGTGATTGTATAGTACAATGTGAAAATATGTATGTTATGTATTATATGGTGGATGAGTATTTAAATGTGCAAGTCCAAAATTGAATAAGGTGGGTAATGGATCATCCCCATCTGGATATCACCAACCCTTTCCGAATACAACTAAGAAAAAGTATATGAGAGATTGAATGTATAAGAAAAAGTAAAATGAGTAAGTAAAAGAAATGAGATAGAATAAGTGAGAGAAATGTGGTGATGTGATTGTGTAGTACTATGTGAAAATATGTATGCTATGTATTATATGGGATGATGAGTGTTTAAATTGTGCAAATCCAAAATTGAATAAGGTGGGCAGTGGACCATCCCCATCCGGAATTCCGGATTGTATCAATCCTTTCCGATTACAGCTAAGAATGTGTAATAAATGAGTCACGCGGGAAAACCAACCAAATCACAAAGAATGATAGTATCCTATTAGCACGATAAAAATACAAAAAAAATCTTGTCATTTTTTTGTGTCAATTTGTCAACACATTAATTTTTTTTGGAATTGTATGTACAGTTTACAATTTTGTAATTTAATAAGAGATTTAATATCTTTTTATAATGTTAATCGTTTGATGTGTATTACCATTAAATATTATAAAGTAAATTGTAATATATTTTTTGGTTTATCAAGTCGTGTTAACATTGATTCTTATCGTGTCATATCGATACGAAACACAAAATATGAATTATCACCCTTAAATTTCAACTTTATTTAAGAGTCGAGTTAGTGAGTGGATAAAAAAAGACTGAGATGGTATTTGAAAATGAGATAAGAAATCAAAATCACTTTAATTATTAATATATCTTGTGAACTATTGAGGTGATTTTTGAAAAGTGAGGGAGACTCATTTTCTTGAAAGGTTTTTCTCATAATTTAAAAATATATTATTAATAACGTTTGAAAATATACCCTCGATTAGGGTTGGCATATTGTACCGTATTGTACTGTACCGTACCGAAAATTTTAATATATCAAAATTTCGGTATGTTAAAATCGCATATCATATACCATACTCAAATTTCAATATACCATAGTATACCGACATTTTTGGTATATACTGAGTCATACCGAATTAACGGTGTATACCATTTCGTGTCAAAATTTTGACATACTGTTCATACCTTGATTATTTATTAAAAAAGCCTGTATTTTATGAATTATAATTCTCAATATTTAATTAAATTAAAAATATATATTATATATTTATAGATTTGGTACGGTATATACCACAATGTACCGGGATACTGAATAACGCAAATATTTTGGTATATACCGAAATATTTTTCAGTATACCAAAATTTTCGAGATTTTTATATCGTTACTCGTATCGAGCACTTCGGTATTACCAAAAATTTCGATAAATTCAATATTTTTTGGCACGATAAGTTTGGTATACCGATATATTATATATTTTCTCCACTCCTAGCCTCGATTAGATATATATATCTGACCGCACTGTCGAGGTGCGACAAAAATAAATACCCTATTCTACCCTACTAACTCGTAGTAGTGGCAAGTAAGGGGTCGATCCACAGGGAACGTAAAAATATAATTGTGTTCTCATATGAATTTATGAAAACAAACACGTAACAAACAAAAGGGGGGGTTTGAATTGGATTTGTAAATACTACTGAAACAAAAATCAAATATCACTAAAATAACAAATAAAATAAATTAATAAAAAGGGATTCCAATTCACAGTTCATTCATCCCTTGTATTTTGACTGTTCTAATTAAACGTATCGTTTGCTCCACTTTACTCTCATACTAATGACCCTCAATAAACAACAAACTTTGTTTATCGGTTTTATCCCTTAATTTTATCCAATTGAAATAAGCTCTTCAATGAACCTTTTTAACTGAACAGTCTAGATACGATCTAAATTTAATTCAGTAAAAGCATTAGTCTCTAGGATAAAGGTCAAATAAATTCCCGAATACGGAAGCTCGATCCGAAAGAATTTAATTTATATCACCCTAGAAAATATTACTAGTTGTTACCAATTGTCATATGCACACAACAATTACGGATTACGCGATACGAACTAACAGACATATAAGAATAAAATAACCTAGCTGATCAATCTAAATAAAATATCCAGACATGCAAGAAATTAAAACATATGATATAAATAATCTGAGAA
This sequence comes from Stenogyne calaminthoides, assembly GCA_037126765.1. Lineage (NCBI taxonomy): Eukaryota > Viridiplantae > Streptophyta > Magnoliopsida > Lamiales > Lamiaceae > Stenogyne > Stenogyne calaminthoides. Next base: position 29,104,458 of record JBBCBC010000028.1, on the reverse strand, counting down.
TAACAGTGTCACAAACGATATTGAATTTAATTAGTACTCAACAAAACACAAGTTCAGAAATCATCGGAATTGAAATAAAAATACTATACAAGAAAATAAATCAAGAACAAACTCTATATCTCCTCAATCTCCAATTTGGTTTCGTGCCTCGCCAGAGTCTTTTACTGGAGTGAGTCTCATGTGGACCTGGGTGCACCGTGCACTTATAGTGCATTTTAAAAGCGTGCAACTATATAAAATAGAACTATTTCAAACAGAAACATGCAACTATGTTCCCATATTAACAATTGCACTTTTCTGTGTAAATAAATCGCACTTTTCAACATAATAAATTGCACGCTTTTAAAATGCAATATAAATGCACGGTGCACCAAAGTGCATACAAGAGCTATCCCTTTTACTTCGGTGCGTGTCTTTTCCTTAAATACTAATATATTAGGTTAATTGGAATCAAGAGTGATGGGCCCAACCAAGGTTTTAATTTAATAAAAGGCCCCTTCTTTCCTTTTAAGTCACGTGCATGTATCATTAATTCTTAATCAACAAGTAATCCATAGACTGACTCATTAAGCTCTAACTCGGCCGCTCACGTGCAAGATCAATTAAACAATCCATGGGCCTTACTAATAGTGCATTCATCCGGCCGGACCCAAGATCAACTTTTATCAAAAGGATCCAAAAATACCTGAATTTCATCAAAAATATAAAATCAAAGTCCACAAATACCGAGAGTAGTCTATCGAATAATTACGAGCAAAATAGAGAATTATTGTTATAAAACAACCAATTTAAAGCTCACAAATTACTCAATAATTATGACTTATCAATATCCAATTAGCAACTGCTTCTTTCTTTAAGAAATATTGTTTACAATAAAATTATCTATTTTGTGGCTATAGAAATTTAAGGGAAATATTATACTCCATTTCATTTTGTATTTTCACTTTTCAGAAAGTATACTCAAGAGCGCTCAAAAAAAAAAGTATATTCAAGAAAAATATATTTCAGGGAAGTAATATTTTTCGATTCAGGTGTTTATAAGTATTGTTTTTCAATTCAATTTATGAGGATATTAAGGGTTGGACGTTCGACCTCGTTGAACTATAAAACTATCGATTATGAGAACAAATTTTAGTGGAGCTAAATTTTATACATTCAGGTGCACTGTCGATTCATAGTGCAGTTTAAAAAACATGCGACTTATTATATTAAAAGATGTAATTTGTTTAACATTTTAAAGTATTTGTATAATTATTGTCGTTTTAACATTTTTTTCCCCCTCATTATCTCATATACACCTCTAAGTGGTCGTTTAAAATTTCAAATATCCTACAAATATGTTGTGTGAATAAATTTCTTAGCCAATGGTAATTATTGTTAAGAATATTTAATTATTATTAATTAAGATTATTTTTGACATAAAAAATCTTAATTTGTTTGAAAGAACACATCTAAAAAGAATAGGATAGAATATTAATTATTATTTTTACAATCACACTCAACAAATAATATAATTTAATACAAATATTTAAAGTTAAATAATACTACTAATATCCTACTAAAAAATACAAAACAAAAACTGATTTTAAAAGAGTAAGTCTCGAGTATAACTTGTTTACAATATAAAATTTATACCGCTACACTTATAAATTAATATTGTAATACTTATTAATTGATAACATTACATTTGTAAATTGAAAATATAACATTAAATGCTATAAGTATAAATTTATAAGAGTAGTGAAATTATTTTATAATCTTAAATTTTTTTAGATTTTAAAAATTAATACAAAAAAGGAAAGTGGAGTAATGAGTGGGGTTCTAAGGGATAATTTTGTAATTTTTTTTGTAAAAAGTAAATAAATGAGTTGAATTGTGTGTATGTGTGAGTTCAAAATTAATGACATTTTTTGTATAAAATTGTGAACATTATAAAAGTGAAGTTTATAATTTTTTTTTCTATTTTTAAATTGTACTTCCTCTGTCCCACTTTTCTTTTCTATGTGTCCCACAATCAGTTTCCCCTTTCCATAAATGGAAAATAACTCCACTACCCATAATTTTTATCCTCACTTTTTACACAATATTACATAAAAGGGAGAAAAAGATATATACCCACATTCATTAACAATTAAAGCTATCTACCCATTTCATATAAGAAAAAAGATATTTACCCATTTACTAGTGAAAATACATATATGCTCTTATTTGAAAAAAATACTTATACCCACATGGCCCACACTCTCTCTTACTCCACCTGTCCTGATTTTTATTGTCCACTTTTCATAAATAGTCGTCCTAATTTTGTTTTATCATTTCCTAATAAGGTAATAAAACAACTTTCAATGCTATTTAATACTATTATTTTCCTCCACAAACTCACTTTACACCATTTAATACTATTATTTCCCTCTATCAAACCCACTTTACCCACTTTACACCATTTAATATTATTATCTCCAACTTTTTCTTAATCTCCGTGTCTACAGTAATTGGACAATCAAAATTAGGATGGAGGGAGTATTTACTAAGACTTAATTAAATGATAGGTTTAATTTTATAAGTATATCCATATTTATTTATTTTTAATATATCTTAATTTTGTAAATTAAATAAAAAAATATCAAATAATTCATTACAATAATATTTAATATATTGCATCAATAGAATTAATAAATAAATGATTATTTTATATTAAAATAATGATAAATGAATTTAAAATGTAGACCAATTTTTTTTTATTCTTTACAATTATAAATACCATTATTTTCACTTCTAAAATTAAATAAATTTTTCCAATAATAATTTTTACTAAACCTAGTAATTCAACTCTATTGACTTCATATCCTTAATTTTAAAATATATAATATGCATTTAAATGAAATATTTAATTAACACATACTTATAAATTTACTTATATATATATATGGAGGTGGGTGGGGTAATGGTCGGTGAGGGTATTTTTGGATGAAAAGTGTGAAATAGATAGAAATTGGTATATTTCTTGTTTTCTTATTGGAATGGATATAATTTTTTTTTTATTATCAAAATGGGTATATTTGCCATTCTTCACTGCATAAAATGTCACTCACTACTCTACATATTTTTTCTCCTCTTCCAATACCCAAAATTATCATTCATTTTTATTATTTTATTATTTTTCTTTAATTAAAACACCCAAAAGAAAATGAAATCTTATACCGAGACGGAGGGAGTACAAGATATTGTGAGGGGTTCCAAAAAAAAAATAGACAAAGTTTCATGTGCAACTGGTGCACGGATCGCCCCAATCCTACACATGTATCCACAAAACATGTATAATATATTTAATGAGTCAAATATTTTTTTAATTGGGTTATTCAGTTGCATGAATGCACGACACACTTAAGTTAACAAGAGACCCACTCAAAAAAATATGAAAGTATTTACGAATGAAGGGAGGGACGAAGGGAGAAGGGAGTATTAGGGAGTGTTTGCAAAAAAATATCCCTTTGAAGAAATAATTAAAATTAATGATTATAAAAAAATTGATTAATAGTAAAAATTGATGGTGTTTATAAATAGTCACTTAGAATTGTGTGCATAAACAATCTTAAATATTTTATTTCTTTTTTATTATATTAAATAAGCTCTCAAAAGCTAGTATAACTTAAAAGTTGTAAAAGTTATTTTGGTAGCTTATGAATATTTTTTTAAGTATTATTAAATTTTTTTGGCAAACACTATCAATTTAAAAAAAAAAATATTTTTACAAACACCATCAATTTTTACTATTAATAAATTTTCTTATAATCACTCGCAAACACTCCCTTAGTTTGCCCTAAATATATTGAATGAAAATGAATGGAGAATACATATAATATACTCGAGTTCTTATTTGGAAATTAAAAAATATAGAAAATTTATTTAGAAAAAGAACCAAACAAGGCTTAATTGGTGACCTTCCGGCTTCGACGTCGATAATTAAACCTCCTTTTTATCGCACTAATTAAACGCAGCTCGTAGCCTACATACTACGCCATTGGAATATGGAATACCAACTCTCTCTCTCTCCCCCAAAATGGTGGCAATAATGCCAAAGAATCAAACTTACACAACAGTAGCAAATTTCCATATATACTCACACATCCCATTTTCTGTACTCTGATCACTCCTCACTCCTGCTTTTCAAATTTCCCCTCAAATCCAGGGACGGACCCAAAAATTTTATCGAAAAAAATTTAATTTATAACATAAATGTAATTTAAACGTTTTAGAATTTTTTATATATTTTCAAAAATTATTTAGACTAAACATTTTTATATTAACAGAAATGAATATATTTATATGTATATTGAAAATGTGAATTATACATATTCTTTCTCTATTTTGTTACCCTTTTCACCTAAAAAATCAACATTTTATTTATAGAGTGTTGATTTTTACAAGATTAATAATAGTGGTGTACGATGAACATGATCTTGATAATACTTTTTTTAAAGGAGAGACAGACATTTCGTATGAGATAGTTTTATACATGATATATGATATAATCTATAACACAAATAATACTTCATTCTTCCAAAATATTAGAGGCGTTAATCTGTGATTTATGTTTTCACTTTTACTACGAGATCCGTGCCATACAATACAGTGTATCTTAATTATAAGTATATATATATAAGAAATTCAAGTGGGGTCAGGGGGCCCAGTGAACCCCTCTCTCCAAGTTATGTCCGTCCCTGCTCAAATCCCTTCTTTTCCTTTCTTCTCCTCCATTTCCAACTGCTTCACATTCTCTCTCTACCTCCATTTCCTCTGTTACAGTCATGTCACGGCCGTGGTTCACCGATTCCGTCGCCGACTCGGCTCGCCAGAGCCGTTCCTCCTACATTCCTCCACACCACCGTGCGCAGCCTAAACCCGCCGTTTCCCATTCCCGTCGCGCTCCTGTTTCGATCGACGAAATTAGTGAAAAATTCGACGATCTGGAAGTTGTATCGCAGGAGGGTGGCGGCGAGAAGCGGAAGTTGGCGGCGGCGGGGGTGCCGGTGGAGGTGGAGGGGGCGGACGTTCCCCCTCCGGCGACGTCGTTTGAGGCGATGGGGTTTTGTGCGAGGGCGCTGAGCGATAACATACGGAGGTGCAAGTACGTGGACCCCACGCCCATACAGAGGCACGCGATTCCCGTGGCTATGAACGGTAGGGATTTGATGGCGTGCGCGCAGACGGGATCCGGCAAAACGGCGGCGTTCTGTTTTCCGATCATTAATGGCATTACGGTGGGGAAGCAACACCGGCAGATGGCGCGGTACTGTAATGGCGATGTTGCTTGCCCCTTGGCTCTCATACTCGCTCCCACTCGAGAGCTCGCTTCTCAGGTCCTCCATTAAATCTCTTTAATATATATATATACATATGTGTGTTTTTTTTCTAGGTGGTTTGCTCTGATTCTTCATTCTGTTTCCAATTCTGTTAATGGGGAAAGCGATTTCAGTTTCACCGTCAACTTCTCTAACTTATTCTTAAATCAGTTTTTGGATTACATTTACCCTCTCTCTCTGTTCGTGTAATTTCTTTTCACATTTGAGCTTCATTTTTTTCTGGATTTGGTGTGATTAGGAAAATACAGTTGCTATATTCGTAAACTTTACGAATTCCAAAAGTAATGGTTGGATATCTATAATGGCATAACGTTATCAGCATTAGCGGTGAATTTTTTGAGATGATATTTCTTAAAACAACAATAGAAAAATAAAGTGAAAATTGGGTGTTCCTATTCTTGAGATATGGATTTCCTTACTATTTGCTAATTTGTTTCCTAATATTGTGCATATTGTAATTTTGTTTAGAATAATTGTTTGTTTGTTTGGTTTATAGATTCATGAGGAGGCTAGAAAGTTTTCCTTTCAAACTAGAGTCAAAGTTGAAGTTGTCTATGGCGGTTCTCCAATATTCCAACAGGTTTACAATAGTCCACTCGCATCTATTCAACTATTTTTATTTTGATGTAATTTTTAATAATTATTCTTAGAACCAGCATTTTTATTTGCTAATTTTTTATTTTTTTTTCATGTGATTAACTATAGTTGAGAGCTCTGGGAAAGGGTGTGGATATCCTGGTTGCAACGCCAGGGCGACTGGTGGATTTGATCGAACGGTCGAAGGTTTCTTTGATGAGTGTCAAGTATTTGGCATTGGATGAAGCTGATAGAATGTTGGATATGGGGTTTGAACCACAAGTCCGTAAAATTGTTCAGCAACTCGAAATGCCGCCTCCTGGGGCCAGGCAAACTTTGCTATTCAGTGCTACTTTTCCACCCGAAATCAAGGTCTCCCTCTATTTCTCTCTCTGTGTGTCATTAATTCTCATTGTTCTGGGCCCGTAACTTTGGGTGTTGCAAGAAGACATTACTTTACGTCTAGTTGGCCAGCATTAGCCTAAAATTGGGTTAATATCGCATGTGAGGACTGAAAATTGGGCTCTTGATCCATGTAACTTAAGGTTGATACATTTTAATTTATGTAAATGTTGCCTGTATTGGCCCGAATTAGCCCAATTTAGCCAACAATTCGGGCCTAAAATTATATTTATCGAATTCATATGCATATGTTGTTGCTTGGTTCCTTGTTTGCATCATAAGTTGCAAGAACAAACAGCTAAATTATATATTTGAGCCTTTAATTGATGCTCCCCTGCATTTGAATTCATCAAGTGATGCGTAAAAAAATGTGTAGAAAGTAAGCACAAAATTCCTCTGCAGTTTGAATTAATTAGTGGTGCTAAAGAAGAAGCAGTATACAAAAATGTTGCATTAATTTAAACACTATTTTACTATTGTGATGACAAATGTCTTCTTCCATTTTGGCTACATATTTAACTCAACTATTTCTGTATTTGCAGAGGCTTGCCTCTGATTTTCTATCAAATTACATTTTTATCGCTGCTGGAAAGGTTGGATCAAGCACTGATCTAATTGACCAAAAAGTCGAATTTGTACTTGATACGGACAAACGTGGTGCTTTGATGAATCTTCTCAATTCCCAAAACATGAATAGGAGGACTGCAAAGGTACATTATTATTTATACATTTACTCCCAAAACATGAATAGGAGGACTGCAAAGGTACATTATTATTTATACATTTACCTTACTTCTAATTTTTCAATTTTATGAACTTGATTCTATACATAGCACGACATTTGTTATCTTATCCTTGTGTAAATTTCGACATTCATGTGTTGCAGGATTGCTTGACTCTCGTATTTGTAGAGACGAAGAGAGGAGCGGATGCACTTGAACGTTGGCTGTGTAGGAAAGGTTACCCCTCTACTGCCATTCATGGAGACAAAGTACAAGTGGTAATATTATTATTCACAGTGATCATTCATCACTAGTCACTTTTACTTTACATAAATTGGGGTGTAAGTGAGTGACTTGATTCAAGTAGTGTCAAACTTACTCGACACTATTAAATAATTCGAAACTCGATTGAGTTCAATTCTTTTGAACTCTAACTAGACTTGATGAAATACTCGAGCTCACTAAATAACTTACATAACATTAAGATTAGTGTATATTAGTAAATAATTATGGGTGCTATAGTAATCATTTGTTGGTGTGCAGGAGCGAGAGCGAGCCTTGAACTCATTCAGAAACGGGCCACACTCCGATTCTGGTTGCCACCGACGTTGCTGCACGAGGCCTGGACATCCCACATGTGGCGCATGTCATCAACTTCGACTTGCCACGAGCCATAGACGACTACGTCCACAGGATCGGACGCACTGGCCGTGCAGGCAAATCTGGCATCGCGACTGCATTCTTCAACGACAAGAATGCCCCAATCGCAAAAACACTCGTCGAATTGATGAATGAAGCTAATCAAGAAGTTCCTAAATGGCTCCTCGATTATGCCAACAATATTACTGGTGGTGGTCCTGGTGGTGGCGGTGGTCGGAAGTTCGGTAGCGACTCCTCGAATCGGTACGATGCTGGTGGCAGCGGTGGTCGGAGATTCAGAAGGGACTACTCGAATCAGTATGATGCTGCAGCAGATTATCCTTATGCAAACAATGGTTATGGGTCTGATGTTTATGGGAATGGAGGTATGGGTAATGCTTATGTTGGTGATCCATCTGGTCCTATGGTTTGCAATTATGGATTTGATTATGCTTCTGTGAGTGCTACTGGATGGGAGTAGGCTCATCATCCATCCACCTACTTTTTGATAACTATGAACACAAGTTTAATTCAAAATTAAGTATATATATATGTTGCATATACATATATATGTAGGATTGCTCCGAAAGTGACCCAGTTAAGAGGATAGTAGAGCTAAGTTTATTTTGTTGCGCTGAAGAATAATGAATGTTTTTGTCATGAATCATGATGATTTGGGGTTAAGTGAAATTGAAACTGGGGTACAGTAACCGATGCTCTTTTTTTGCAACTGCCGTTTTCTCCCTCTATTTTTTTGTTCACATTTTGTTGAGATCATGAATGTTTACGTATTGCTTGGGATCGTGTAGTAAAAATCTCTAAACTATATTTTTAAAAGAATAGTTGTATCTATATGTTAATAGGCAAAAATTCTTATGAATGAGACATATTACATTCTTGCACAAATTTACTCCTATTATTTTCAAAGTGTTAAAGCGTAATGTTCAAATTATATTATGTCTCATCGTTAGACTCTCTCATTAATTTTCACAAGTATATAGTAGTAATACTTTCTGAAAAATATGTTATCCTATTATTTTAGTCAAGTACTATAGTTGAACTTTTTGAACCACTAATTTATGTAAAGATTTTTCTTTAAAAAATATGTTATTATTATGTTGAAATCATATTGTATTAAATTGTCATAAATATATAGTTGTGGTTTTTTAACCATTGATATGGAGTATAACGATTTTCATTGAAAATGTGTAAAAAAAATTTGAGGAACATTGAAAATATTTTTGTTTTATTGAAATTACGATATTCCTCGTGGCTCCAAATCAATATTGAATAAAATAGTTAATTTATCGAATATTCACTTAAAGAGTTTTATAGTCGTGTCGTATGTCAATGAATTTGAAATTGAATTATATTTTAGGAAAAACACTCGAAATCGAATGAATTCATTGTGTAATAAGAGGTATTTTTTTTTCGGCCCTGAATATCTTTGTTTCATTTTCCAGTGGATGAAAGAAGAGTTGATATGCTGTGAAACTTGTTTACCGTGAAATTGGTTTTTTTTTTATAGACATACTCTTTAGTAATATAAGTCACACCTTTTAGTAATATAAGTCACACCCTTCAGTTATCACTACGATACTCTTTGATATAATATAAGTCACACCCTTCACTTTTATTAGTAATACTCTTTATAGTAAAACGACACACCCTTTACAGTAAAAGGTCACACTCTTTAGTAATAAAAGTCACACTCCTTAACCAGTTTCACCGTAAAACTTGTTCACACTATACTTTGCCATTACTTTCTGCTATCAGATTTAGGGGTGGTGTTGGGGAATGAGTTTCACAGATCTATTCGGGTTGAATATTTAAATACAAATTTAATTCTTTAATTATTACTAGCATGAATTAATCATATATTAATTCAAATAATAATTGCAACAACATATCATGCATATAAAAAGCCACGAAAACCCACGATCTTGGAATCTACGGGTTTACGTGAACGTACCTCTCGGGATAGCAAAGACTTCGGTCGGACGGACTAACCAAAAGGACTTCCCAATTATTCCCCTTGCTCAACTATCCCATGGAAGGACACTTGTCGAACAATTAACAAAAGGAAAAAATAAACTTTGTTGCACCACCTTTGTGGATTTGCTAATATTTCCAAAGACATGAAATTGTCTTGGGAATGAACCAATCATCATCCTATTTATAGGAGAGGAGTTGGTCGAAATTCTTAAATAAAAAACAATGTGGGGAAAAGACTTTTTTGGTCACCAATAAATCTTGAATATATCTTCTATATTCTTTTTCCCATAATTAAAATATTCACAAAAATCCCACCTCCTCAATTATGGATAAATTTGAAAATTTAATGTGCAAGATTCCAAATCTTCTTGAACTTATGAGATATTCTTGTATTTCAAAAATACACATCTTCCATAATATATTTTCAAGAAAATCAAGAAAATCTTTTTGCCCATTATATTTCAAATTTTTAAAAATTTCAATATAGATAACCTAGTAGGAGATTTCTTGAATTTTATGAGATAATCTTGTATTCCAAGAATACACATTTCATTCCATAACAAAATTCAAAATCTTTCTCCCCATATCTATAAATTTCAAAATTTTTGGTTGGAAAATTAAGCAACAATATTTATTTTATTTTAATCACCTTTTTTAAAATTTGTTGGGCACTCGGGGGGGCCTTTAGGAGAATAAGATTGGACCTTCAAATGGATCTTGAATATCAATCAATCCAACACAAAATATAAGTTTCAATAGTCCAACACAACAAAATAAGTTTCAACAATTCAACACAATCACCCATTAAAATTCAAACCCAAATCTATTTATCTTTTTGTCCTTAATTACTCAAATAATACAAATCATGATTGAAGATAAATATAACCTCATCACTTTTGAAGTCCAAAAAATCTCAAGAAACCTACAAAATATTGACAAGAAAAAAGTTTAAGCAACTAAATGAAAATCAATAAGTCATCAACAATAAATGAGAATTCAGAACCCCCGAGACAATTCTTTTCTTGTTAAAAAGAATACCTTTCGGTATGAGACAATTGAAATGAGACATCAACCAAGACAAACCACAAACTTCATTTTTGGATATATTCATTTCCAATAAGAAATTATTATACATAAGAACATTCATTTAATCTTTTGGAGTTATCATTATAAACCTAAAATCATACATAAGAACCTTCATTTGTTATCACAAAAATAAGTTGAAAATTAATTTCGATTATACAAAGTAAAAAGCATACTTTTAAGACTTTGAGGTTTTCACGTTATACCGATGTGAGTTCTCCGTGGATCACGGAAATTTCATACCGTTGTCATCAGGTTTCGAGAGCTAGAGAAAAAAGTCATGAACAACTTTTTGGACTCAGAAAAGAGGAATTAAAATTGAAAATGCAAGAAGTTCATAAGAGGAAGAGATCAAAGATATCGATACCTCAATACACCATACCAATCATGAACAACTTTTTTTCTATGAAAAAAAAAATATTTGAATTAAAAGATTGAAAATCAATCAAGAAAAACATAAGTTTCAATGAACAAACTTTTCCAACAATTCAACACAAGGAATAAAATTTGTTTTAGGTTTGGTAAAATTGTTCATGATTGAAGATAAATATAGGAGCATTTTGAAGTCAAAAATCCAAGAAATACAAAAGATAATTTAAGAACAATGAAAAAAGTTCATAAGAGAATTGAGAGAGATACCTTTCAAACAATTGAAATGGGACATCAATCAATACCACAAACTTCATTTTTGGATATATCATCTCCAAGAAATTATTATACATAAGAACATTCATTCTTGAAGTTTTTAAAACCTGAATGCATCAAACCTAATTGTGATCACAAAATTAAAGTAATCGCTACAAGATTTGAGGTTTGTTAGGATAAACATCTCCGTAATATTTCTACAAGAACAACTCAATATAGTCCCAAAAAATTGAAAATGCAAAAGTTCAAGAAGATCAAAAGATTCATCAATACACTCAATCATGAACAACTTTTGGACCTGTAAAAGAGGAATTAAAAGAGGAATTAAAATTGAAAATGCAAGAAAAGTCATGAACAACTTTTGGACCTGTAAAAGAGGAATAAAATTTGTAATTTGGTAAAATTGTTGCAGATCAGAAGGGAGCATTATCAAATCCAAGAAATGAACCAATAATTTGGGACAATGAAAAAGTTCATAAGAGGAAGAGATCAAAGCTGCCTCAATACACTCAATCACCACTTGGAAGTTTTTAAATGATGCATCAATAATTCGTCAAAATTAACAGAATATATGGGATAAACATCTGTAATATTTCTACAAGCCTCAATATAGTCCCAAAAATTGAAAATGCAAGAAGTCTGAGATTCAGTCCATTTCAATAGTTGTTAACGAGAAGGGACATAATATGTTACCGCAGAGTGTGGTGGGAGGCGGGGGAGGGAGGCGTGGTGGCCCGGCCTGTGAGGGGGCGTGGTGAGGGAGGCGAGCCGGTGGTGAGGCCGGCGGTGGCGGTGAATGGGAGGCAGAGGCAGAAGAAGGAGGGTTGTTTGGTACAAAGGTGTGAGACCGAGATGAGTGTGAGAATGTGATTGTGAATCTAGGGTTTGTGGCTTTGTGCACAAAAAAAGAAATATAAACTTATTTATTTAAAAAAATTGAAAGAAATTTCAAGATACCGCTGGTATAATTAAATTTCTATATTCATATACTGCTACCGCATCGAAATTTTTGATGCATCAAAAATTTAGATATTTTTCGATGCGATAAGTCTTGATATCTAAGTATTTTCGGTATTTCCTCAAATTTAATCGATTACACAAATTGAAATGGAGATTTTTTGGGTGAATAAATCTTAATGAGAATTCCCTTCAAATTTTACTAATTTTGTCATGAAATTTAAAATTATAAAAAAAAGTAGATATAGTTCAAATGGTAGAATGAAGTTTAAACCCCTACATTTACAAAATATATATATATATATATATATATATATATATATATATATATATATATTTTTTTGTTTTGAATATTTTAAATTATTATTTTTAAACACGAAACCAATATTTTATCTATCTTACTTACATATGTAATAATTTATTGATTATACAAAAAGTTGAATAATTTTTTTAAAACAAAAATATATTTATTTTCAATGCATAGAAGTAATTATGCCAAAAAAATAGCAGTATAACCATTTAAAACCAATAATTATACAACATGGGTGATATACTAGTAATATAATATAAATAATAATTTCTTTATTATGTACAATAAATTTATTTTTTATATTAGTTCAATCAATATGAAACATAGATTAGTAAAGATGAATTTTTTTATGTAATTAAAATTCGTAATCGAAAATATATTTTTAAAATAAATAAATTATTAATCGAGAAAAAAAATCTAATAATAAATTAAAAAGGAAAAACAGAAGGTAAAAAAAAGAAAGAAAAGTTGAAAGGATGCAAAAATTAACAGGAAAAAAATCTCACTGTGAATGGAACCAACAATAACCTGTCATTTCCATATGGCCTTGAGCGATATACTCCATCCGTCCCGATATATTTGTTTTACTTTTTTTTTGTTGAATTGTTTAAAAAAATAATATTAAAATAATAGATAGTAAACTTTTATAGTATTTAATAAATAAAAAATAAAAGATATTTGAGGTAGTTAAGGTGAAGCAAAAAGGTGTTTTAACTTTTCGTTAAAGTTAATCACTCCCTCCCAAATACTAGTGGGAACCAATTTTGGATTTTGGATGAGAAACTTTTTAAGTTTTCACCAAACCCAAAAAATTTAGCCCCCAAATTTTGAAAATTTCAAAATAATAAAAAATGTAGAAAATTTAAAAATTACAGAATTTGAGTCTGTGTGAGAAACGTTTTCAGTTTCCCACCAAACCCAAAAACTTGTTCAAATTTCAATATTTTAAACAACTAGCAAAAGTATATAAACACTATTACAAGTACACATTTAAGTATATCTTTAATACTAGCGATAGATATACAATTTAGTACACAATTTACGTCTTTTTTATTTTTTTTGGTATACCATTAATATCACAATTTGTATTATTTGTTATTTTAAGTAGAGTACTTAGGGATAAGAATACCATTAATACCACAATTTATGTCATTTGTTGTTTCTTGTGAGCCTCTATGCAATAGGAATATCATTAATATCACAATACGTCCTTTTTCATTTCTGCTGGGTATACCATTAATACCATAATTTGCATTATTTGTTGTTAGGGTACTCAGTGATAGGAATACCATTAGTACCACCAATTTACGTCATTTGTCAAGGCCATTAGATTTGAAGTGATGAAAATTCCCTAACTCGAAAAGTCACGTTCTTGAAGTGGAAATTCTAATCGTGACCAACGTAGCACAAACAATATTGATCTTTTATATTATGATCATTAACTAGAGTTAGGGACAATCACTAAAGGACGTCGGATTTCTCTTGAGGATACCAATTTTCAGTCATGACAATTGTACATTGTGGTGTCCTGAGTAACCAAGCAATAAGATTTGAAAATTTTGATATACGACATTGATGACGATATTAGAAAAGTGCCGACCAATATGGTTTATAAGAAAATATTTCAAAATTCGTAAACAAAAGAAAACTATATTTTAAACTTTCACAAAATAACAATATAAACATTCCCCACATTTTGAGCACAAAACATTTTACACGCCTATTTCAAAAACAAAAATCACAAATTTTGTATCGCATTAAAAAAAAAAAAAAGACAATCGTGAGTATGAGAAAAAATAAAAATAAATACACATATATAAAAAAAACTATTGTAATTTTTACTTCATTTAAAACAAAAACGAAAATATGTTTATTTTCAATACATAGAGATAATTATGCCAAATATTTAACTATATAAGCATTTAAAATCCACAAAACGTGTAACATACAAGTGATATAGTAGTACTAGTTTTAAATAATACTAATCCATAACCCTATAACTGAAAACTAAATGACATTTTTTATTAAAAAATCCCCTTTTTTATCAGTAATAATTCCGACCAGTATTTTCCAAAGATTCCCGTCAAAAGGATAGTGCTCTGAACAAGGTCTCATTCTGAATAATGACGTCCATTACTGTCGTTAAATAAATTGTCATAAATTTATTCGAAAACTCATATAAGATGGTCTCATATTTTCGAGATACAAACTAATTCAAATTAACACTCACTTCTTTTAATATATTAAAATATTTTGTTTAAATTATACGCTGTCTCATCGTGAAAATGTTTCACGCAAGTGTACTAATTTCAGGGCATTCTATCAACCTTCAAATCATGAAATCTGTAGGTGAAATTTTCGTATTTATTAAGTGTTTTTTAAAAGTATTTATATATATATTTTTTAAGGAGTTATATTACTAAATAATTTATCACTTATTTTAAAATTCTTGGAAAATATACATTTAATATTTAATATTAAAGATTTAAAATAATTAATCATAATTAAAATTCAATTATCTGCTATTACCAAATAATTCCTCGTCAAGTCTGTAGTCACCCACCATATAAATTTCTCCATTTTACGTACCAAGTTTGTCAAATATGAATTCATCTCTAGTATTTGAGTTGAACATATGAATTATGAGGGCATTTTTTAAATTAACATTGGAGCCGATGTAAGCCTAAACTCAGGGAGGTTTCGGTTGTTGATCTTATATTTTAGCGTGACCTCCCATACCATATGCAAATACACAAAATTAGGTAAAGTTGCAATCGAATCAAGGCGAGGTTTAGCCTGTTTGAACTTGATATGTTTACTATCGAGCCGAGCTTAAAAATTAATTATTTTCATCGATTATAGTGTTGGTTCACAATTTATTTCGAGCTTAATCGAGTCTAATAAATTTAATAATACTCTCTCCGTCCATTAAATTTGTATTCACTAGTCTTAGTGGGATGTTAACTAAATTTATCTTCATACCGTTTATGAAATTACTTAACCATCACTTAATTGAACAAATTATCATTAAACTTTACTCATAAACAATCACTTTACCCACTATATCTACTTTATTAACTTTTTTCCTAAAACTAGTGTCCATCCATATCCATGTGAGAACAAATATTGTGCATAGAGGGAGTATCAACTCATAAATTTAATATAGTAATATATACACAAATGTAAATATTTGAAGGACTTGTGTGTGACACGAACTCATAAATGAAACGAAACTCCACTTTATTATTAGATCATGCTATTGCTACCCTTTAAAACATAATTAAACTATGACTCTTCATTAATTCATAAATCATATCATAGATTAAATAAAACTCGACATTTCATACAAAATTTTGTCAAAACATTATACTCCTATGAAGTTTCGAGAATGGTTCACAAGGCGGATTCTAAAAAATTTCCAAACCCGTTCCAAACTAAACAAATATATTTCACGTTCGAATTTAAACTCGCCCCGCTACCATCTCTACCCATCACAATCTCCAAAAAAGTCACTCAAAAAACCAAATTCCCGGGGCCCACAGAAATTTCCATGCAACTTCCTACACAATTTGATTAGGTTCGACCTAAATCATTCTCTGGAACAATGGACAGAACCTAGGTTAGCAATTTCTCAGCAAATTCCCATGCCAGTGGAGGTTTCATCTTCAAATGCTTGTATAAATACTGCACAAATCAATCCCACTAATATAATAATACATTTATAAAATAACACTGATAATATATTATATATACACACGACACGAATCCCAGTAAATTTCTATAAAATGGAAACCGTCGATTGTTTCAGCATATTCTCCCCCAAAAAGCTCGGCTCATTCAAGTCGAAAAATAAACCCGGTTCGAGCTCAGGTTCACCGAAAACCCCCAAATCGCCCAATTTAAGCATTTCCCCGCCGCTGAGGGAGGAGGATCTGATCCGGGAGGTTTTCCGGCGATTCGACGGCGACCGCGACGGCAAGATCTCGCCGTCGGAGATCCGGTCGTATTTCGCGTCGGTGGGGGAGCACATGTCGTACGAAGACGCCGAGGGGATTATTAGCCATCTGGATACGGATAATGACAATTTGATTGATTTTGAGGATTTCTCGCGGCTGATGGATATTAATGGCGGCGGCGGCGGGGTGGAGGAGGATCTGAGGGCGGCATTCAGAATGTTTGAGTGGGAGAAAGGGTCGGGTCGAATCACGGCGAAGGGTTTGCAGAGGGTTTTGGCCCGGCTGGGGGATCCGAAATCGTACGAGGAGTGTGTTGCGATGATTAGGGCGTTTGATTCGGATGGAAAGGGGGGGATTGGGTACGACCAGTTTCAACAAATGATGATGGCATGAAAAATTGATTTTTAAAAATAATTTGTTTAAGATGATTTGGTAAGTTTAAAAAAAATTGTTTAAGATGATTTGGTAAGTTTGAACTTATGAAATAAATGTGGAATTGGTTTAAGCAATGAAACTGTAATATAAATGGAAAAGAGTATAATTGATATTCTCCAATTAGTTAATGTGTTTCTTAAGTACTACCCCAACTTGTGTATTGAGCTTGTGAGTTAATAAATTTTGAGAAAGATATATTATATTATGAACTTGGCAGTACTATTGTATATTGGGTCATTTTTTGTAGCTTGAAAAATGATCTTGTATCAGCATTTTATGTACACATTGCCATAAATTGATGTAGATAAATTATAAATGTTAAGGATGTGCTTGGATGTGGTTTCATTTTTTCAATTTCTATTTTCGTAAAAAAATTGTTTTGGATGAATAGTTATGAAAAAAGAGAGTGTGATTTGAATGTGAAAAAAAAGATAATGTTCATAGTTGATGTAATATGTCTGTTGAAATGAGAGTGTGATTGGATGTATTTTTTTTTAATATGTTAATATGATGAAATTTTAATTTGAGTTGTGTTGTTTAACAATTTTTTTTTTGGTTTAAAACAAATAAAAAAATTTCAATATGTTTAATTAGGGGTGACCATTAAATTCTCAAAACCGTCCGAACCGCCCGCATTGAGCTGCATTGCACCGCCATTGACAATTTTTTTCAATAAACTGTGGTTAATTTTTTTGGTGCAAAACCACACCGCAAAGTCGGTGTAATTTTAAATTTTCATTGCAAACCGCACCGACTTCACCGCATAGTTACAATTGTAATTTAAAATCCGACATCCTATATATCTAACCCTCATTCTTCAACTAAGTCCACAAGGTAATAAACCATGTTCATGATTTTTCTAGTTTGTATTCTTAGCTTTTATAGATAACAAGCTCATAATTGTATATATATTATTTTCAACCTCTTTCAACATATTTTTTTAAAGAGTTGGACCTCTATAAATTAATCATGTTGTGGTGTTCAAAGATATTATTTCATTTTTCAATTCCATATAAATTTTTCCAACTTAAATCAATTTATAGAACATTATTTAATCAAATGTGTTGTCACTAATTTAAATAGACATTATGTTTCTTTAAAATTGTCAAACCACAAATAACCGATCGAAACCGTCCAAAACTGCATGATCGTTTTTATATGAAAAACCGCGGTTTGAAAGCATACAATCAATCGAACCGCGTGTAGCAAGACAATTTGAATTTAGTCGAAAAAACTGCAAAATCGCACCGTGGACACCCCTATGTTTAATCAGTGTTTTCGTAACTGAACCGACGACCAAACCGGATTGGGTACCGGTTGGCGGTTCAACCGGTTGGACCGGTTATCCAACCGTTAAAATAATTCTTATTAATATTTTTAAAATATTCTCTATATTAGAAAAAGGCTAGGTCTTACATGCACCCATGTGCACCGTGCATTCATAGTGCATTTTAGAAGCGTGAAACTTGTTATGTTGAAAAGTGTGACTTATTTACACAGAAAAATGCAATTGTTAATATGGAAACATAGTTGCATGCTTCTGTTTGAAATAGTTACATGTTTCTATTTTGTATAGTTACACGCTTCTAAAATGCATTATAAGTGCACGGTGCACACGGGTACACATGAGACCTACACTTAGAAAAAATATACTAGGTAGATTCCGATGACAGTTAAAAAAGGAGACATTCTGAATATTCAGTTACTCAAGTTGGCCGAAATTTGTCAATTTCTTTAAGATTTGATTGAGTTTTTTTTTTTTTTTTTGAGAATAAACCGAATTGAAGGTAAAGTGGATAATGAGAATTATTCCCATTAATATTGCTTGATAGTTTTTTATACCCCTTAGTGGGAATAAAATAAAGTAATTGATTATCCTATTTTCATTAATTAATTTCATTCCCACTCAACTCTTCTTAAATGATACTCATTGTTAATGTTATAACCAAACAATAACAATGAAATCAATAACCTAACAGTGATTGATCTGTCAATGATACCCATTACCATTATATTAACATAATTTGATGTTTGGTTTAATGAGAAAATATTATGTGCATCATGTTCATCATACACTACTATTAATATTGCTTGTATCAATTTTACTATTTATTTTGAAATAGCCATCCAATACAATGTTGATGTGAACTTGCACTAACATTAATGAGTACATTATGAATTCCGAGATATGATGGCGTCAAATATACATGAGTTTTTGAAAGTTCAATAAATAAATAAATAAATTAGTTAATTACAATTGGAAATTTGGAAGTATTTCTCCATTTGAGTGGCTTGTTTCATCTATCGATCTGCTGGAGTATCAAAGGAGACGAGACACCTAGTTATCATTTTTCAATGTTGATGGTAAATAGAATGAATGTGTTTCGAAAAAAAAAATAAAATATAATATAATTGTGGTGGTTAATAAAAATAAAATATGATCCATTTATCTTTATTATACTTCGCACAATGTATTAAGACTCAAAACAGATTTGAACAATACACAATAATGTAATGTGATGATAATTTTCATTTTAATTCACTTTGAGTCAAACTTTTAGTTTAAAATTCTTCAATGAGAATGATAATGAGAAAATATATATATATATATATATATATATATATATATATATTTAATTAATTAAAGATGGTTAATAAAAATAAAATATAACTAATTCACCTTCATTGTACTTTGTACCGAGTAAAAAAACTCAAAATAAATTAATTAATATTATCACATGATTAACTACATCCCACATGTAGTAATTTTTCTAAATCATTTCACTATTCTTCAACAACCGTTTTTATGCTTAGGTATTTTCATTGAAAAATCTGAACTCATCATCACTCTTACAAATCCTCATTCATTTGTGAGAAATGATTGTATGAAATAGTATAGTCTTACTCTTAATTGGTATTAATATATTTTCCTGTCAAAATAAATAAATAAATGGTATTAATATATTTTGAGAAGAGAAGAAAAACATTACAATAAATAAGCCCCAAACAAGAAAAAAACCTCAAAGGCTAATCAATCAGAAACAAGTTAAGAATTGGGCTCAACCCAGCATGAAAAGTAATACCAACGTAGCAGATGAGAAAAGGCCCAATACTTGAACGAAAAGAGCCCAAACGGCCTGAGCAACATATAAAATAGACCATGGCCCAACTGTGGCCTGATTCGTGTGCCATGTTTTTAGGCCACGGTTATATGCACCCACTGAATTAGTAAGTATACCTTTTGAATTAGAACACCTCTTATGAAATTAGTACACCCTCCCTTAAAATTTCAAATATATCCTTCTCCAAAAACCCTAATTTTTTTTCTTTCCCTCCTCTTTCCACTTCTCCACCCCCCACGCCCTCCATATCTTCTCCTTCCCACTGGCCGCCGTCGCGGCCCCCCACCACCACCCGAAACTATCTCGCCCAACACCCCACCACCCTCCACCATGCCTGCGCCGCCTGCCCTTCCCCACCACCCTGAAGCCTCCCGCCCTTTCTTGTGTCCAACCATTCCAAAACCGTCGTATTCACACCTCCCTCCATTTTTATTTTTCTTTATTTTTTTCGATTTTTTTTCAAAATATTTGTTCTTTTTCAATTTTTTTTCCGAATAGATCTGTTTCGATTTTTTTTTTCTGATTTTTGGGTTGTTTTCGAAAAAATAGCATACTCTTATTTCGGAATTTTTATTCGAAAAACCTTGAAAAATTCGAAGAACTAGACTCGAATTTTTTTAATTTGCGAAATCAAAATAAAAAAAATTTCGAAACATTTATGTCATCACATTATTTTACCCATACACTAGATTTCACAGGTAGTTTGTTGCTTTTTTCAGTTTTTTGCTTGAAGTGGTTTTTTCTTTTTTTTTGCAAAATTCTCTTCTCTTTATCGATGAGAATCACATCAGTTTTGGTACTTTGATTGGAAAGAGTGTACTTACAAATGCAATGTAAGAGTGTAATAGTGAAAATGGTATTTGTGACTTTTCATTTAGCAACTTTTTTTTAAAAATGGAATGAGAGGTGTACTTACTAATATGAGCTGTGTCAATAACCGTTGCCATGTTTTTATGAAGACAAAAACTTATATGAAACAGTCTCATGCAAGAGACGGTGTACAACTTAACATAAATCACATCCATCTCTCCCAAAATGTTATTGCGCTAATGCTCAACTTATGCCCCTTCTCACCATGAGATGGTCTCATGCAAATGTGTCTATTTTATGAATCATGATGCCATTCTTCTAAAAGTAGACATTTAAATCCTTAAACTATTCCTGTTAAAAAAAATAATCCTTAAACTATTAATTTTTATTTTAAAAGGTATCTAGATTTTTTTTTAAAAACACTTTAAACTATGTACATTAAAAATTATTACTCTATATAGGAATAACCTCTTTATATTAAAAAATCACGGTCCCGACTTTTAACCAATTATATTTAGGAATAAACTCCACATTGTAATAATTCATATATTTTTTTAGTCTCATCTTAAAGATTTATGTCTCCATATAAAAATAAATGATATGTATTTATGTATAGTTGATTGTGAAACATCTTAATTTCTTAGCTTGTCATTATATCTTTCAACTTGCACGTACGTAATAACTCGTGTGATTAGTTTATACATGCATTTTATACTATCAAAATGCATGTATTTGTTTTTGTAAAATTCATATTAATTAGTTACATGAATTTTTTAATGGATTTACATACGTGTAATACAACATGTATTGTATTGAATATTAAGAAAAAAAATATTTTTCTATGTAAAACTCTATTTAGGAATAACCTCCTTATAATAATATTTTTTCTCGGTCCCAACAATATGACTGTTTAAAACTTTTACTGTATATTTATTTCATAAAGTTCTTAAATTATTTTTGTTATTTTAAAAATTCCTTAAAGCATATAAATCTTATTTTATAAGATCCTTCTAAAAGGGTTTTTTTTTTTTGGAAGTTTGATCTGAATATAATTATATTAAAATTAAGATAATATCATATTTTAACAAAAAATATTAAATTAACTTAGCAAAATTCATGAATTTTTTGATATCAGAATCCCATAAAATACTAAGCTTACAATTTAATGGCTTTTTAAAATAAAAAATAATTCGAAAATCTTTTAAAATAAAAATTAATAATTTAGGGGTATTTTAATTCATTATGGCTTTAAAAGTATCGCATACAACTTTCAATCAGCTAACTCCATAATTTGCAGAAAATAGTGGTGAAGGAAGCGATCTGCTGTGGCATCTCCAAAAAACGCAAATGAACGTTAATGAAACTGAAAAACATAATTCTGCTCAATGGTGCCGATTTCCAGAATTACTATTTTGTCCAATTAGGAATGGCGATTTTCGATTATTAGGTCACAGTGTCGCAGTTCATATTGCGTTCATTCAATCCAAATGCATATGCATATGCATACATGATACAGTTAGTAGCAAAATCAAGTGCTGCACTCGAATGAAGTGCTCCTTGATTCGGTTCTTGATGCTGATGTATCACACAGTCTTCTAGGTATTCATCTACCTCTCTATATAAGCCAAATTATCGTAGGACCTAATTTTAAGAATGTGTAATGATGATTGATGATATGGAGATATTTTTCTAGGCTCAATTTAGATTGAATTCCCCTGGATATTTGAGAAAGCTTTAGCGCAGAATTGGAAAAAGGAGATGCTCTCTGAGAGTAACTGCTTAAAAATTCTGCAGAATTTTTAACGAAACTATGGATTAAAAGTGCTTATTTTAGAAAAATAATAATCATGTAAATAGTCGAGCCCTTTGAAGAAGACAGTGATATGATTCTGAGGTTTTATCATGGCAGAGATTAACAATCGCCAATAATCATTTATAGATTGTATTGACACAGATTCTCAGTCATAGGATACAGTTTTTGTGATGGACAACCGTGTGGATTTTATCTCTGTAATCTTGAAATGTCTGTTCCAGTGCAATGTATCTTTTCTGTGAATTTATTTTATTTTTTAATTAAAAACCTTGTAAATTCATAGTTTTAGCTACAAATGAGAAGTAGAATGAATCGAGAAACTGGATGGAATCATGTGATCCAATTTTCATGTTCTACTAGACTACTACGAATGCTACTATCTAGTGGTTTCACATGTGAATTTATATTAAATACAGATCGTTGTATATCGAAATGCCTCGATAATCAAATGAATCAATAGGATATCATAATGTATTAATGTTAGATCAACAGGGACAAGGAGTATAAGATAGGAAGATATGAGAATCATCATATATCCTTTTCCTTTTAGTTGTATTAAAGAACAACACCACTTATTCAGAATTTAAGTTTTAGAAGAAATGGCATTTGGTCAGAAAACGGTGGATCAGAGTATTTTCCTGTGAGAATCTGTGATGCTACATATTGATTTGCAGCCTCGGTGTAATGAATGCCATCCCAATTGATGTATTCTGTGGTGTCATTACAACCTTTGGCTGTAAGTGAATTTCCATTTATAACCTTAGTTTGACCGCATGGAATCCGACCATCATAGTTCAGTGGTGGACCTCCATAACCACAACATGCCATTAATGGCTGCTCAAATCCTGTATGTTGACTTATGATTAATTTCCACTGTATTTTCATTTAAATTTTGTTTAAATAAGGAGGAACTACTTGTTGATACTTACCGTATCGGGAATAGTTTGCAATGAGGTTGGATTTGATAGTGAAAATGTCAACATGTGTAAAATTAGCATCTTGATATTGGCCCTGAAACTTTTTACAGAGTGCATGCAATTGCAGGTTGAAGATTCTGGAAGCCTGATTGTGAGAGCTCACACATCCAAGCTCGTCCAGCTTTGATGGATCGGTTCCAAATTTCACGATGTTCTGAGGTAAGCAGCCTAAAGGACCTGTGTTGTGAATCCAAAAATATCTAGCCCCTTCTTCATATAATTTCTTCATAGAGAAAGATTTACAAAAAGAAGAAAAAGGGGGATCAAAGTTGGAAAGATTTGAAATCATAATATTGTGATGTACATACAGATTACTAACCTGAATCCCATCTTCAAACTCTGATAAAATTGTTGGAATTGAAGCTAGAATTTGATCAAAAGTCTTGGAATAGAAGGCACCTGCGAGATCATTTTGGCCTATGTCGAACATGTAAAGCCCAGTTTGAAAATAATCTTGAGCTGGAATATATTTGTCGAATTTCCTCGCTACAAGAGAGTAAAAGTAATAAATAAGGTGAATTGGGAGGTTTTCTTTAACTGGTTTTCTTGATTTCAAGTGATTGTAATACATTTGGCCTGGATATCTTGAACTTTGGCCTTGAATCTGAGAAACTGAGCCACTTGAATCCTGAACGAAAACGGGCTTACAGACGCTGCAGTCGCTGGAAGTGTGGTCGAGCCTGCAGCTGCAAAGTTGCATCCTTTTCTAAAAATCGGGGCTCCTATTGCTTCCAAATATGCATTCAGAAAAGGCAAGTCCATTGCATCCACTGTAAATTTGTCCAAAAATAAAATGTAACAGATTTTTATTTCTTGGTGAATTCTTGATATTTCTATTAGCAGAATATACTTACATAGAAAATCAATGATTAGGCGGCCATCACAGAACCTCCCTGATGGTTTCTGGAAATAAGTCTGCCCATTTGGCGGGTCGAGGCGTTCGACAAGGCCTGCAACTAAGTTTCCAGTGTCGGAATTTGAGTCCCCGAAGTTGAAAACTGCAGGGTAATTGAAATCAATCGCTTTGGCTGTAGCGAAGAAGATGAACAGGAGAAAAACGGTTCGATTTTGGAAGGTACAAGTGTTTGAAGCCATGACTATCGTCTAGTGTGGGAGATCTTGGTGTACCTATTTAACAAAAGGTTGGTGCTTGGTGTTGCTTTTTGTGTGCACTCGAAGTTATATTTACTAGGGACCATTAAAAAATGTACAGGTTGTTGATCCTTCTAAATATAACATGATTGAACTTTCAAGCAATGTCTTCCACTAGAAAATGGTTCCACCTTTATTTTGAACTTGTTTCTTGAATGATTAAGGAATTGAAATCAATAGAATATAAACTTGACTTGTAACAATCTGGCATGTGTAGGGCCCATTCAAACTCAACCAAACAGTCTATATCTAATTATGATCACATTGGTCTTTAATTAGCCAAAACCCTCCTAAATCCACCTATTATCATCTGATGAGAACTTGGAAATTAAAGATTTACCTTATTTGGTGGATGGAGATAAATATGGAATTAAGTATCAGAGAAAAAAGAAGAAAATCTCGGCTGATTTGGATTGAAGATTTTTATTGTTACTTCATATTAATTGCGCATTATTTCCTTTTTTTAGTTGGGCCATGGGCTTAGGATTTGTGAGACTATTTAATTGTTTACGGGTTTTTGTAAAGGGTGTGAATTATTTTTTAGAATCAGAATTCGCAGCGTATTTGCTGTTTCCTAGTTTATTCGTGCATCCATTCGAGTATCTAGGTTACCTCGGTATAGAGGTTTCATCATCATCTTTAATTTACATCGATCTCATATATTGGTTTTCATGTTTCAATCTTCAAGAAAACTATTATTTGCAAAAGAACACAAATTTTCAATTCTTAACTTCTACTACATGCATCTTCTACCAGCTTAAGCATGTGTTTATATTGATAAAGAAACAAAAAAAAAGGATACTCTTGAAGATGCAAATGTTTTACATAAAGCTAACTGTTCAGACATGGTGTGGTTCTGATATGCTTACTCCCCATTCACCAGAAAGAACGGAGGTCGAAATTCTTGAAAGAGACTGAACAATGTCAACTGTGCTGGGGCGATCTGATGGATCCTTCTTGAGACAGCAATTGATCAATTTAAGCACCAAAAGGGCAAGGTCAGCAGGGTAATTTCCTTTCAACAAAGGATCCATTAAGTTTCCTAATTTTTCCTGTCCATTTTCTTCTTGTAGAACTGGAATCAACATCTCTGATAATTGCATATCTAACAAGGAAGCTTCTTTTCCAGTGAAAATCTCCATCATTAGGACTCCCAACGAGTACACGTCAAGCTTTGGGGATACCAATCCATTCTCCAAATATTCGGGAGCAATGTAACCTTTCGTCCCAACAATGTTCTTCGTCAATACAAATTCACCGTCCTGCCCTTCAACCGATCTTGCCTGGCTAAAATTCATGATCTTGGCTCTGAAATCCCGATCAAGAAGGACTTTACCGCTGTTCAGATCACTGTGCACGTGTGGGGGCGAAGTGTAGTTGTGGAGATAGTTTAGCCCCGTGGCTACATCCAGAGCAATCTGTATCCTCTGATTCCAGTTCAGAATCTTTTGTGTGAAATAGTGATGAATCCAATCTTTAAGAGATCCATTTTCAGCGTATTCGTAAACAAGATACCAGTGGCCCTTGTCAAAACAAGCACCGGATAGACGGATCAGATTGAAATGGTTAATCTTGTCCAGAAAACTGATCTCTTTCGAGACATCCCCGTTCGTTTTCTTGATTGCAGCAAAGTCCCCGTTCATCGTTCCTCGATAAACGGATCCTTCGATCAAGCAACTGGGGCTGAAATCTTCTGTTGCAGCTTCGATTTCTTCAATAGTGTAAACTTTCAGAGTCTCAGATATTTTCGATACACTTTCTTTAAAGTCCCGAGACTCTTCATCCTGATCATACACCTCTGTTTCAACTGTTCTCTCCGATTCTCCTGCAGATTTTCGTTTCTTTTTAACAAAGAATAAGCAGAAAAAGACCGATGCAAGAAAAAAGCCTCCCACAACGCCAACCGCAGCATACATCCATGTTCTACTTGAGCCGTGACTTGGTGGTGGCGCCGCTGCCGGTGGTGGTGGCTGGGGGGATATAACTCCGGTAATCAAAGGCGGATTTTCAAGGGGAATGAGAAGAGTAGTGAAAGGATAAATGGTATTATATTGTTCAGTTAATTGATTTGCTTCTAGAGTTTTCCTAGTATCAACCTCAAATAGTGCACTAATTCTTGAAACAGACTGTTTCCATGTGATCAAATAACTCAACAAGTACTTAACACCATCATCATGTTGATTCTTGGTTGGACAAGCGCATCTCAATGGCACAGTAATTCTTTCACCTGTGTACAAATCTCTAGTGACGTCGTTGTTCTGAGCTCTGAGGGCTTGGCACGTCGTTAGGCCGTGGAAAGTGTTGTTGGCGATCGAGAAGTACGTGTTGTATTGCTCAATTACATAAGAAGTGTTGGCCTGATAGTTCTGTCCAGAGCAGGAACATGTGATGGGAACAAGAACCATCCGGTTCGTCTCCAAGGCCTCGTTTGGGGGGAGGGAGTTTAGTCGAGAAAGTTGGGATGGATTTACGAGCAGGAGTTTGGATATGGCGGAGATTGAGTCGAACGGGGGCTGAGCTCGGAAAGTGAGGTAGGATTGGCAAGACGGGGTTAGGCCGTTGCAGGCGTAGCCGAGGACCGAGGTTGAAGGGTCTGTGGTGTGGCATGATGATGTGGCCTTCCTTATGTAGGGCTGTTGGGAAAGAACTAGAGGGGATTGAGAGATGATGTAGAAGATGGAAATTAGAGGAATGAATTGCATTTGGAGCTTGATTTTGTTTGGGGAATGATGGGGATGAATGTGGGAGATGGTTAAATGATTTCTAACAAGAGAAATTGTGTACATGATATTTTCAGAAACTGGAAACTGGATGGAAATTTAATGGACATAATATAATGTGTGAGTCAAGAGTGTGTTGGTAAAAATGAGAACAAAATATCCATGAAAGGAATCAAAAATCCACATTAGTTGACTTGCTTCCAACTATGAAATGATCTTTTTTTTTTTTTTTTTTTTTGGCACCATGTTTATAATTTTTTTTTTCTTTTTAGACATATTACCCTTACTAATGAGTAGCACATGGGTCGATCACGCATGACTTGTGCGAAAACGGGAGGGATGAAAATTAATTTTGTAAGGGTAAATGTTTCGTAAAAACATACAAAAAGTTTTTTTATCATTCGATTTTGGGTAAAAAAAGAGTTTGTCCTACTTGAAAATTTCAGTAGTTTGTTTTTTTAATAAAAAATCAGGCCTAAATTTATTTATAGGTCTATCTATTTATAATTGACAAAGTCTTGGGTACAAATTTATATGTATACAAATCTTTAATTTTGACCAAAACTTTAATTTTGACTAAATTGTATACAATTTGCTGTCATATCGCGGGCAGGGTTCGAAAGTATAGCTACAATTAATTAAAATATTGTCAAAAGTTACAATTTTTTTTACTAAATTATCAAAAGTATTACTAATATTCACTTAACATAAAACATTATATCAAATCGATGCCAAAATTATTAAGTTAGACCTTTGCAGTTTAGTGGTAAAGCTTCATGTTTGTGCATTGTAGACCTAGGTTTGAGTACTGGTCAGCGCGATTTTTGCGATTTTTTTTTATGCTTGAGATCCAAGTTTTTTTTGGGCTGGAGATCCAGGTTCGAAACCTGGTGGTTGCGCGATTTTTTTTTGCGAATTTCTTTTTGTTAAATCAAATAAGGAACTTGGTCAAAATAAGAAATTTGGTCAAAATTAAAGATTTTTATGTATACAAATTTTATTACACAAATCTAATTTTTTATAAATTTATGCAGGTTACCTTTATAATAAAATTGTTTAAGCTTAAATAGTTATTTTTATTTTTATATTAATAAATAAATATTAGATTAATATATCCCCAAATTATGGAGTTAGCTATAATTTTTAAAAAAAAAAAATTATGCAAATATTTTATTTTGAAAAAAATAAGGTTATGGCATCCACTAACCAAAAACAAAAAAGGAAGAGGAAGAAAATATTCATTTGATATTTTGGTCTTGTGAAAATGGAAAAGATTTGATCAATCTTCTCAAATGAAATCCACTAACCAAAAACAAAAGGAAGAGGAAGAAAATCCGCGTTAATTGGTATTTTTTTTTTTTGCACTTTTGTTAAATCAAATAAGGAACTTGGTCAAAATAAGTCTTTGGTCAAAATTAAAGATTTTATGGAGGAAAATTTGATTTGATAATTTTATCTTCCTTTATAATAAAACTTTTTAAATAGTTATTTTTATTTTTATATTAATAAATAAATATTAGATTAATATATCCCCAAATTATGGAGTTAGCTATAATTTTTTTTAAAAAAAATTATGCATATATTCATCATATTTTGAAGAAAAATAAGGTGAATTTGACTTGGAATTGTATGGTCTTGTGAAAATGGAGGAAAGATTTGATCAATCTTCTCAAATGAAACTTTTTCTACCACAAAATTTCTCGAGTGACACTTTTATGAACCAGGTTCACACTAATCCGTGTTTTTTTTTTTTTTTTTTTTGCGAATTTCTTTTTGTTAAATTAAATAAGGAACTTGGTCAAAATAATAAATTTGGTCAAAATTAAAGATTTTTATGTATACAAATTTGCACACAAGACCCACTCTTTATAATTTTATGCAGGTTACCTTTATAATAAAATTGTTTAAGCTTAAATAGTTATTTTTATTTTTATATTAATAAATAAATATTAGATTAATATATCCCCAAATTATGGAGTTAGCTATAATTTTTTTTAAAAAAAATTTATGCATATATTCATCATATTTTGAAGAAAAATAAGGTGATGGCATCCACTAACCAAAAACAAAAGGAAGAGGAAGAAAATGCGCTAATTGCTATTTGACTTGGAATTGTATGGTCTTGTGAAAATGGAGGAAAGATTTGATCAATCTTCTCAAATGAAACTTTTTCTACCACAAAATTTCTTGAGTGACACTTCTATGAACCAGGTTCACACTATGAACCCTTGGCTGGAGATCCAGGTTCGAAACCTGGTGGCTGCGCGAATTTTTTTTGCGAATTTCTTTTTGTTAAATTAAATAAGGAACTTGGTCAAAATAATAAATTTGGTCAAAATTAAAGATTTTTATGTATACAAATTTGCACACAAGACCCACTCTTTATAATTTTATGCAGGTTACCTTTATAATAAAATTGTTTAAGCTTAAATAGTTATTTTTATTTTTATATTAATAAATAAATATTAGATTAATATATCCCCAAATTATGGAGTTATCTATAATTTTTTTTTAAAAAAATTTATGCATATATTCATCATATTTTGAAGAAAAATAAGGTGATGGCATCCACTAACCAAAAATGGAGGAAAGATTTGAAAAATCTTCTCAAATGAAACTTTTTGACCACAAAATTTATGGTCTTTTTAAAATGGAGGAAAGATTTGATCAATCTTCTCAAATGAAACTTTTCTACCACAAAATTTTTTTATGAATTTCTTTTTGTTAAATTAAATAAGGAACTTGGTCAAAATAATAAATTTGGTCAAAATTAAAGATTTTTATGTATACAAATTCAATATGACTCATTTTAAATTTTATGGGTTTACCTTTATAATAAAATTGTTTAAGCTTAAATAGTTATTTTTATTTTTATATTAATAAATAAATATTAGATTAATATATCCCCAAATTATGGAGTTAGCTATAATTTTTTAAAAAAAAAATTATGCATATATTCATCATATTTTTTCAAAAAATAAGGTGATGGCATCCACTAACCAAAAACAAAAGGAATGAAGAAGAAATGAAGATGATTGCTATTTGCTTGGAATTGTATCCGGTCTTGTGAAAATGGAGGAAAGAAGATGAATCTTCTCAAATGAAAATTTTTCTACCACAAAATTTCGATTCTATAAAACTCACTATTACACTATTAACCTTAATAAACTATCACTCTTTTAAAACTCTTGACCCTTAATCATGTTATTAAACTATCCCATTATTCTCTCACAAAACTCTCACTCAAACATCAAAAAAAACTCTCATCTCTCTTGTTTCACGCACTCCATTATAAAAAATCTCACTAAGAAATGAAGATGATTAAACTATCAATCCGTTAATGAAGAGCATAAAACTATCAGGACAATCACTATTCAAAAAAAAACTCTCATTACGCTTATTTTATAAAACTCTCACTATCATGTTATTAAACTATAAAATTAAACACTCGTTATTCAAAAAAACTCTCACTATCATGTTATTAAATATTTTAAACTATCACCAAGTTACTATAAAACTCTTCACTGTTATTCAAAAACTCTCACCACTCTTACCACTAAAAAAACTCTCACTATCATGTTATTAAACATTCACGGATTCTAAAAACTCTCAAAAATTCTCAATCATGTTATTAAACATGGCGGAGAAGACGGAGAAGGCAAGTCGCCAATGGGTCGACATCATCGCCTGCCTCGACGCCCTTTCCCCGCCTCCGCCACCGCCCCACGACAGTTGAGTCACCATGCTTAAAATTCCGATCGCGCCTTCGAAGTTTTAGACATCGCTCCGCCGCCATCCTCTCATACCACCGTCGAATACGAATCGGCCGCAACCACATCAAAGAAGAACAAATCGGCTTCTGCTCGGTGCTCCGTCGCCAATTGCGCTTCAGTCAACGACTTTAGCCTTCCGATGTCATCATCCACTACTCCTGGTATTCACCGGTTCCCTCCTATCGGTGATTTTCCTCCACCAAATGATTTATATATGACCCGCTTTGTAGTATATGAATTAGGTCTGACCCGGGTTCATAGCATGAACTAGGTCTACACAATTTTTTGTCAAATTTCTTGAAAAGCTTAAGACGAGATGAAAAATCTAATTCTTGATTCTTCGTCCAGGATTCTTAATCCTAGATTATGCCTAGGATGCTATTGTTGGTTCTGTATTGATGCCTTATGTAGTTAACTTTCTGTAAAGGACATACCTTTTTGACTGATTAAGAAAAAAGGCCAGATAATTAAATTTAAGTTTTAATTTTTCATTAATTTTAAAGCATATTTTTTTCTCCACAAATTTAGCATATATTTTTACTTAATGCTTAACAATATTTCGAGTCACCATTTTCAACAAGGTTCATCTGATTCGGTCGTCAGAGTCCACCTGTTTCGCTGACGTGTATATATTAAAATAAAAAATAAAAAATCACTACTTAAAATTATAAAATAGTGACCCGAGATGTTTTTATATCCCGTGTTTTTTAATTTTAGATGATGATATTTTTATTTAAATATTTACACGTCAACAAGATAAGTGAACTCTAACGACCACATCAGATGTAAATATCGATTTGATTCCCATGTTCTACTTTTCGTATTTCATTGG
Source organism: Stenogyne calaminthoides (assembly GCA_037126765.1). NCBI lineage: Eukaryota > Viridiplantae > Streptophyta > Magnoliopsida > Lamiales > Lamiaceae > Stenogyne > Stenogyne calaminthoides. The sequence continues at coordinate 29,072,176 of JBBCBC010000028.1, read as the reverse complement.
TGTTTCACCCTTCTGGATTTTTAAAACATGGACCTGGGGTATGGTGGTTCGTTGGATATTTTTTATTATTTCACTTGTCATTTATCCATGTTATGAAATACAAAGTGGAACACAAATTATGAAATATGTGATCTCATTCCAAAAGTAGGAGCTCTATTTGATTATTTGGACTTAAAAAAACAAAAGGATTTACCCTGAGAAATAACAAGCCCAGAGAAAGCCATATATTCATCTTTTGATATTTTGCAATTAACTCAGGTACCTTTATTTTTTGTTATTCTTAAACATCTTACTGTAACGAACTGAAAAAAAAATGTTTAAAATATTATAAAAATAAAAGCTCATAATAAAACAAAAATTATAAAAATCTGAATTGTTGTGAGTTTATTTATGATTTTCAATATTTTAAACCAAGATATATTGATAACAAGATTTAATTTCACGAATTCTTTCTTGTTATTCACGGAGGCGATCTCATATATCTCGTGTTCAAGCCGCTCCATTTTAATTGATGTTTAAGAATATTTCATAGGAATTCAAAATACCATTAAATAATAAATAATGTATTTAAAATGTAATCTTAATTTCTAGGGATTGACTTGGTTGTGTAGGCTTAGGATTTAAGGTGTGCTCCTTTCTAAATTTTAGGTTCGAAAAACCCAATGTGCGATCAATTTTTGAGATGAACCTCTTCATACAGCAAAACTCTGACTTGAAATGAAACCCCAACTAGTGGACGATGAATTATGATCTCCCGAATTAATCGATTCTTTGGAAGGATACCGAGTTATGAAAAAAGTAATATTATTGTCTTTCTATTTACATATTCAGTCTTTCTATTTACCTATTCATAGTTTTAGCTATTTGGTGATCCCGAGTTTATATGAACTCTCATTTTCGAATAGTTGGAGGGGCAAAATTGGAACCCGATCATTTCATCATATTAAATAGTGCAAAATGATAATTATTTTGGGACAAAATAGTTTAGAGTTAAATACAAAACACATGGATTTTCTAATTCTGATAATTACATATTTACACAGGAAGTGAAAGATGTATTATATTCAAACAACTTGGGATTACATAGTGAACCTATCAACTGAAACGACAATAAGGAAAATTCCTACTTAACTATTACATCATGAAATGAAACAGGGAAGACTTCAACGAGCTTCAACTGGAGCAATAACAGACGAAACTTCCTCATTCTCAAATTTGGGCATCCAAGATTCTTCACTCATCTGAGGAGACGACTGAGTCAACACACACAAGCTGAAAACAATCTCCGACATCCTCGGCCTCTCCAACGAATTCTCCGACGTGCACGCTCTCCCCAAGATCACCAAACTCAAAGCATCATCAGAGGCGTAGTCGTTTTTCAGCTTAGGATCCATCCATCTCCTTAGCCTCTCCTTCCTTGAATCCTCGCCGTCCAATATTGCCTTCACTTCTTTCCACAACATCACCACCTCCCCGTCGTCCCTTGTTTCCATCACCTTCTTCCCCGATAGCAACTCCAACAGAACGACCCCAAATGAGAAAACGTCAATGTTCAGCATGATCGAGCAAGTAGCTCGTCTAGCCCCGGAGAAATTGGCAATCTTGGCTTTAAAGTTGGAGTCGAGGAGAATGTTGCTCGTTGTGATGTCCTTGTGGACTATGCTCGGTTGGGAGTGTTCGTGCATGTATTGGAGACCGTTGGCTACGTCCAGAGCTATCAGTAACCTGATGCAACAAGAGCGTATGATAAAGACCCTATTATTCATTCGTTGAAAACACAAAGAATACCGTTAAAGAGATATTGAAATAAAACTCTCGTTTTTTCACTATTTATAATGAGTAACACTCGATGTACAACTAATACTGTTAACTGAAAACAACTAATACTGATCAACTAATACCTTTTAGTAAAACAACTAATACCATTTAAAAATGCACTTGAGTTGCACGCTAAACTTGTTCATAAAAGTATCTGTCACTTATAAATATTAGGAACGAATACTAGAATTCTAACAACAATATAATTTTGATCTAAAGATAGACATGGTAAAAGGTACCAAATCAAACATTTATCTTAAAGATTAAATGCAATAAAATCAAAACATATCTTCATATATCTCAATCATTACCTCTGGCTCCAAGTGAGGGACTCGACTGAGAGTGGAGATAGCCATTTACGTAGTGATCCATTCTCAACGTATTCGTAAACTATGAAGAAGTTTCCATCATTGTCTGAAGAAACTCCCATTAACTTCACTAAATTTGCATGATTCACTCTCTGTAATATCTGGAGCTCCTCAGTTGGATCCCGTGTTTTCTTCACAGCAAGAACGTGATCGTTGATCGTAGCCTTGTACACAGACCCGCCTAATCTGTACCGTTCACTGAGATTCATCGTTGCCTTCATAATCACATCAAAATCATACAATATTGGCTTGCTGAGATAGCCTGAAACTCCAGGAAGTAGCTTATCCTGAGTAATCGAAGATTTATACTTTGGAATAAGACCGGAAGTTTCTAGATTCGAACCCATTCGAGCCAACGTCTTCTTTTTCTTAAATAAGAAAACCACCAAACCTGAGAAAACAATAAAAAAAGCCACAGAACTCGAAATTGTTATTACAATCCATAAGTGTTTGGATTTAGCATTGGAAGCAGGAGAAGGAAAGAGTTGATCAAGAATCACGGTTTTCACTGGAATCAAAACAGGGAGGCAAATCGCATCAGTTAAATTCCGGTTATTATTCTCCATCACGAAATCTGATTCTGATGCCTTAAACATAGTACTAACAGGCATGACATCATCATCCGGCTGCCATACATAAGTGATTAGGAATTTGATTCCCTTTTCAGAATACGAATTTCCAGGGCATTTGCAGAATAAAGGAAAGACCGCTTCCACACCAATCGTCAAGTTGGTTGGATTCATTGTTGGGTTCGTTTCTTCAACCAATTTAAAGTTGGTCAGATTCTGGAAAGACTTGACTTGAACTGAGTAGAAGGTGTCCCCTTCTTTGATGAGATAGGTGACATTGGAGAAGTAGTTGGTCCCGTTTGATGTACATGTGATCGGTATCAGTAACAGCTGATCGTGAACCAAAGGAGCGTTCTCCGAGGATAGATTAGTAGCTGTGGCTATATCCGCTCTGCTGATTTCAAACAGATCAGATATGCTTCCAAGATCCGAATAAGGTGATCTTACTCGATACGTAACGTATGTTTTACAGAACTGTGGTGACCCTGGTGATGTTGTGAAGTCAGTACCTGCAGTATTGTTAGGCAATTGTGCTGCAACTGGGGATATCATAAAGATGATGATAAACAGAAGAGAAATTATCAGGAGAAATCTAAAAATGGCTGCCATTTGTTATGAGGTAAGATGAGTAAGATAGCTAGTATTCTTATCATATATGTCAAGATCTTAGAAAAGGTTCATGTAATATCTCAGAGGCTCTGAAATGATGTGTATCAGTTCATTTGTTAATATTAAGAGACACTGTAGAAAAGGCAAACAAACAAACTCAATTAAAAAAGACAAAATAGGTCAGTACCTTTCTATTATTCTGGATGCTATCTCAGAAATCATCATTGAAGTCATTCAAAATTAGTTAATAAATAACCCAAATTAGGACGGCAAGAACCCGTCCTTACTTGTGAATTATATAATCATAATCATAATAGAATTAAAAAAAAGAGGAAGATGATGGTTACATCCTTGGAGTTAATATAAAAAATCGTCTAGTAACTTAATTTTGGCCATTTTGGTGTCAATTTTGTGTTAATTTTGGAGTTAAATTTTGGTAATTTTTTGTGTCTATTTAAAATTTTGCATGTTTTTACTTTTTTCAATTTTGGTCCTTTTGGAGCAAAATTGACACCAAAAGGACCATATTGAAAAAATGAAAACACACAATACTAAAATTGAACACGACCTAAGTTACGAGACGATTCTTGATTTTAACTCTAGAGCTTTGAACTGTAGCAAGCAGGAAAGGAAACAGTCGCTATAAATTTTGTCCTCTTGCGAAAGGATCACATACAACAGACAACTGAAGATGCTCACAGACAATAATATATATTCCAATTTAAAACACATAGTTTGACACTTCAGTTTGGAGACCACAAGTGAAAGGTCTATACTACCCCTTTCAGACTTGACAAACCTTCTGAGTTTCTTTTCCAAGACTTTCTGTAAAACAACTGGAATATATTCTGTGCACCCTTATAAGATCTGCAGTACTCACAGTGTACAAATGGCCAGGCAAAGCAAGAGGAATGTTCTCCCCACTTCCCTCGCTTATCTCTTCCACTCGAGCTGCCTCTCGAAGATTGCCTTCCTTCCATAAACTTTTCACCAGCAACTGCTTAGTGGGTCCATCGGGCATTAATCCCGCGTTCCTCATATCCTCGAAAACCCTCAATCCAAGAGAAGATCTTTCACATTTGCAATAAGCACAAATAAGAATCTTGTACATATAAGCATCTGGCTCAAGATCACACTGTCTTACCATTCCAAATAGTTTTTGCACCGTTTTGATATCTCCTTCAAGTGCATAATGATGCATCAGTCCAGAAAACGTCTGTAAATCTGGAGAAACACCGGATAAAATCATCTCCTCGATTAACTCGAAGGCTTCAGAATTCATCTGGCACTTTGCTAATGTTCTTAACAGAGATGAATATAAAATAAGCTGACTGTTATGTGACAAAGGACCACAGATTGTCCTAACATTACGAAAAATTTCCAAAGCTGCATCCCCTTTCCTCGCAAACCCATATAGATCGATAATCAATCTGATAGTGCTGAATGATAACTTTATTCCTTCGCGTTTTATCTTAAACAAAAGCTCGTCAACCAACCAAACGTATCCACAACGAGCCAACTTGGTAATCATTCTTGATATTGTGTAAACATCATGAACGAACCCGGGTTGATGGGCCACCCAGCAGAAGAATTCCCATGCTGTTTCTGGTGATTTAAAACTCCGAATTAACTTGCAAACCAAACGAGTCGTCCACATAAAGTTCGCATCTTTTAATGCAGAGACGTCTTCTTCTTGCCAACGTTCTAAGGCACTGCCTAAAGCAGCAGGATCCATCCATGGTTTCAATCGAACTTCATCCTTGTCTATTCCATCAAAATTACCAGAAATACCCTCATCCTCGTCATCAATATCATCTTCCGTGGATACTATGGAATAACCTATACTTTTTATCCTCTTATCTGGCATCATTTCCTTAATTAATTCCTCTGTTTCTTCAATATACCCTGCTGCTTTCATATGCTGCAACGATAAAAGCATTGCTCGATTAGGCAATATTCCATCCACTCTCATCTCATCAAGCAAACTCTTCACAACATCCAACTTATCAGTACTCGTAAAAGTTTCAACTAACACAGAATACTGCTTTAACGTACGCCTAATTCTCATAAGCGGCAGCATTTGGAAGACTTTAAACACTGAATCTAACTTCTCAAACTTAATTAAGTGTTGAATAATCACCGTATACGTTCTACAATTCGGAAGGGCGCCTTCCTCAATCATCCTAGAAAATACATTCACAGCTTCTGCATCCATACCTTTATCCACATGAAGCTTCATCACAATGTTGTACGATTCCGTACATGGATGCTTATCCAACGTTCTTCTCCACTCGTTCCACACATTAGTAACCTCATTCAAATCCCCTGCTTCTGCATACCACCTTATTCGATCCATGAAGCTCACATATGCCACGTTTACGAACTTTCCAGAGTTGATGGAGTCGATCAAAGCTTCAAGTTTACGTGTTTGTCCAGATTTAGCAAGAATTTTTGCCAGTGCATGAAGGGTGTGCTGAGAATGAGAAAAGGTTTCAACCTTTTTGAGAATATCTACCAAATGCAGGGCGGAAACGGGAGAGGGGGCCGAACGAAGAGCATTGCTCACTACGAATGAATCCAACGAGGGACTGTGTAAGATGTTAACAAGAGAGGACTCTGGTGCATTTGAACGAAGGCAGAGTCTTATTGAGTCAATGAGCTTTGCCCTTTCGAGATACAATGAGAACTTGTTCACATTTCGAGCTCTTCTTGAAAAATAACATTTTTGCTGAGTGAAATTCTTGAAAAGGGTGGTTACAGAGTATAGCCTGATGGAATACATAATTAGATGATGAAAGTGCAAGATGATTGGGATTATAAGTGGATTAAATTAAACGGAATTCGTCAATGCATCAATGGAAATGATGGAAGAGTGATGAAATCTCTTTGGGGACAAGAATCAAACACCTTGAATGCATAAAGATTAAGAAATGATTCCGTAAACTATCGCGGATCAAACATCAACCTGTGATTGCATCCAGAATAAAGAAGTTGGAGTTCTTCTGTGATATGGAGAACTAGGAAAATACCGTACGGAACGGCGGGTGAAGTACCAAGAGGTGTAATTTACACTGCAAAAGCAAATCACAACTTTTGGGTAACCAATTCCTCGCTTACTTTAATCCTTACTCGAGAAGTTAGAAATATCTCTGTCGCTGATCGAGTTTCTGAAGAACAAAATCCATTTGCTCTGTTAAAGTAAAGTGTATACTTCAATGGCGGAAAAGTGGAAGACGATGAGGGACGATTAGTCCCAGAAGAGTTTGTTTAGAATTACTCTGTTTTGGGCTTGGCCCATAAATATTTGTGACTGACATGTAAAAAGGAGAAGAAAATACTAGTACGAGAAAGATGCTTTAAAATATGTACTATAATTCATAATTCATATATCCATCAAAAGTGGTGTGCGCTCATTTTATTTATTTATTTATCTATTAAAAGTGTGTTCATTTTATTTTGAACTAGTAATTATTCAACCCCGTGCGATGCACGGTTATAATTATACAATTAATTTGTATTAAATTTTTATAAATAGTCATATTAAAATGTTGGAAAAATGTCATTTTAGGGCCTGAAATATGGTAAATCTATCAATTTAAGGCCTGAAATATTTTTTCTTTCGATTCAAGACCTGAAATATTGAAAACTATCAATCCAGGGCCTGAAAAATAGAAACTATCAATTTGAGGCTTATAAATTTTAAGACCATGTTTGGCCCATATATTTCATGTCCTTATTTCATGTTCTTATTTTATTTTTATTTTTAGGGTTTACGGTTCAAGGTTTACGGTTCAGGGGGGTTTAGGGTTCATGGTTCAAGGTTTAGGGTTCAACGTTTAGAGTGTAGGGTTTAGTGTCCAGGATTTAGGGTTTAGTGCCAAACATGACCTTAAAATTTATAAGTCTCGAATTGATAGTTTCTATTTTTTGGGCCTTGGATTGATAGTTTTCTATCTTTCAGGCCTTGAATTGATAGAAAAAATCTTTCAGGCATTAAATTGATAGATTTACCATCTTTCATGCCCTGAATTGATAAAACTCCATAATTTTATGAAGACACGATTTTATATTATTTTTAATATGGAAAGTATTAATCTCTCAAAAAATTTAAAGTTAATATAAAATGAAAACATTTATTATTGTTGAAAAAATCAAATAAAAAATTGACAAAAACTTGTGTGAACCCGAGTTTACCGTGAACTCGATTTTCTTAATATCACTGTTATATATAAAAAATATCACTGTTATGCATAAAAACTATTACTTTTATGCACAAAAACTGTCACTGTTTAAAAATGTTTCTCAATCATAATTTGTTAATATTTATTCTAAAGATTTGTTTTTAATTTGACAAATATTTTAGCGGGAAAATTCAATAGCTTTCAAATGTAGGTCGATTTATGTTGGGACGATAAAAATCAACTTATATTAATTTTGGGACGATGAATTTAGTACTATATGCATGTGGTATGTGCAACATAAGTTTTGTTCTTATTTATTAATTGATTAATATAATCCAAACTATAATCAATCCAACAACAAATTTAGTTTTGTTATTATTCATTAACTAACGAATATAATTAAAAAATATTACTAACCCAAATATATATATATATATATATGGAATCTCTTATGTATATGAATATTCAATCTCTAAGAAAATATATCTCAAATCAATAATATATATCTAAAAATATATCTCCAAAATATTGATAATATTTATCCAAAAAATATTACTCGATTTAGCAATAAATTTTTGGCGGGAAAATCCAATGGTTTCTAAATTTGGGGCGGTTTCTGCTTTTATATATATAAAATATAGATATAATCATTTTATTTTCATCTTCAATCATTACTTAATTATTTAAATTATCATTATACTTTAATTACAAAATTTATTTTATTTATAAATGAATCCCACTGACAACACTCATAATACCATTTATTTTATTTATATATTTTTTAAAATCTGTGCCCAAAAAATAGAACAAATTTTTTTGGACAAAGGGAGTAGAATTTAATTCAAACTAAAAGCAAATTGTAGTGAAGAAAACTAAAATGGCAAAGATAAAAACTTGGGTAGACCTGGTTCATACCATGAACCCGGGTTAAACTTGACCCATTTATACAAATGGGTCAGATATAAACAATTCCAGCCAATTTCTCCAATTTCTTTTCACGCTCATTTTCGTCTCCCCTCTCTCCCACCCACACACGCGAAACCGCTCCGCTCCACTCTCAGCGACGCGACCCAGCGATAGGAATGGACTTTTTCGGAAGAGGGTGATGTCTCAATCTCATGGTGGCGGTGGGGCGGTAGTGGTGGTGGTGGGGCAGTAGTGGTGGTGGTGGAAGAAAGGAATTTTTTTCCCGCCGCGTTAGATCTATAGACCATTGATTTGTTGTGGTGGTTGTTTAATGGTGGTGGTGGCAGCGTTTGTGGTAGTGGCGGGACAGATCTCGTTGGTGATGCAGATATCCCGTCTATGGAGTTTCGCCACCACAAGACCGCTCTTCAGATCTAACGACGACAACGGCGACGAGGATGTGGTGGTGGTGGAACGGATATACGGTATGGCTCCAGTGCTCCAGATCCTACGACAGCGGTGACGATGGGGATGTGGTGGTGGTGGAACAGATCTAGTTGAGAAGATGAGAAGATGGAATTAGCAGTTTATTGAGAGTTTTATAAAATAACAGTGAGAGTTTTTCTGAACAAAAGTAAGAGTTTTACTTAGTAACAGTGAGAGTTTTTATGAACAAAAGTGAGAGTTTTACTTAGTAACAATTTTACATATCAACAATGAGAGTTTTACTTAACAACAGTGAGAGTTTTACTTAATAACAGTGAGAGTTTTACATAGCAACAGTGAGAGTTTTTGTGAACAAAAGTGAGAGTTTTACTTAATAATAGTGAGAGTTTCACATAGCAATAATGAGAGTTTTTGTGAACAACAGTGAGAGTTTTTATGAATAAAAGTGAGAGTTTTTCTGAATAACAGTGAAAGTTTTTCTAACTATCAGTTATAGTTTTCATGCGTAACAATTATAGTTTTATAGAATATCAGTGATAGTTTTTTTGCTTAACTGTGATAATTTTCATGCAAAAGTTCGATTCTTGTGCATTTGGGTTTGTTATTCTCGAATTATTGACTAAATAAGAGCTGCCTACATATTTGATCAGAGTTGTGGGAATTACTAGTTGATTTGATGATCAAAGCAGTGAGAATCACCCCAGACGACGGGTTGGCGAGAAAGAGATGTTGGTTGGCAGCAACGACGGGGAGGAGACAACTATTCCTTTAATTCCTTAATTGCGGGTCAACCATCACTTAATATGAGTCATATTGAATTAGAGTTCATAGTGTGAACCTGATTCACATGGGTATTACTCAATGGCAAAACCCTATGCACAATAGCAATTTTACCTCAATTTTGATTAAAGTTTCACTCGTGAGAAAAGAACACTGAAATATAATAAAAATATTAGTTTATATAAAAAAAGATTAATTTATACAAAGGAAAAAGTAAGGTTTTAGGCTAAATAAATTTTTTTCTAAATATAAAATTGATATTTTTTTATCATGTAAGCTGATACCTTTCATCCTGTGAATTATTGTTTGTCGAATGTTTTTTTTTTTTTTATTTATAAGGTAAAGTGTATGAATTTTGAATAAAATTATTGTCTTGTCGTCTGAAACTAACATGGAAAGTGTGGATGAAGATATAGTCGATTTATGGAAAGCATCCGGTGAGACGTATATGATCGAGAGTCCTCCTTAGGCCATACTTGAGCAGCGCCTCATTTCCTTGTCTAAAACCATCTCCATATACTGGAGAAGTGCTTGTTTCAATCTGATGTTTGAAAAATTGTCCAAGTTTTTTCTCGAACTGAGACCGTTTCCCCTTCTTTGATGATGAGGTGGAGGATGAAGATGACGAAGATGACGAAGAAGAAGTAGAAGCCTCGTCACCGGCAATCTCCGGATCCAACCACATATGAGCCAACACTTGGCAAATACCTTCTTCCACTTTTGAACTCAAAGTCGAGTACCCTACATGGCAACTCAATCATAAGAGGGGTATTTGTGACACTTTTTTAAGTATGTTTTACCAAGTTGTGGTGTGATTAGAGGAAATTGAAGGGTAAATAGTGTGTTTCATTTCAGAAAACGACGAAATTGAGGCAAGATTTACCGTTAAGACGCAACCAAGCATGCATCATCTCGTGAGCCAGGATCGATCCTGTCAATAATCGAGGAAGACCATAGAGAACAAGAATCGCTGTTACTTCACATTTTCGAACCAACCTAAGACGCTCGGTGAACATGTCTATGATCCGATAGCCCCCGATTCTTGGCCTTCTCGACACCTTCAATCGTAGATTAAACACGAGTTTTCAATTGTCACTCCATAGTCATGAATCATCATAATCTTGAGAGATACTCTTACCATGCTTATAATTTGCTCTTCTGAGAGACAAAGCCCTCTAGTCTCAGCAATCTGATGATGCCCCTTTTTCTCTTCTTCCATGGCTTCATTTAGTGCTTGTCTTTCCACTAAGAGCAACGGGACTTGCTGCTCGATCTTCATGTTTAATCCGTCGTAAAATTCTTGAATTTCAAGGTAGAGCGGTTGGCATTCATGAGTGTCCATTATTGAAGAGTCCAAACACTCCAAACACAACTGCCTTCCATCCTCAAGATTCAAATATCTAGCATCTATCGTCTGCACGATGAAGAGTGTTACCGTTTTTCTCACGTTAAAGAGTCGATCGTATCGATCAATTTTGAAAAGAGTAGAGCTATTCACACCTTGATTTCCTCTAAACACACCCCAATTTGGTCCAAACATACCAAAAAAAGGTCAAGAATAACCTTCAAGTGACTTTAAATTCTAAAAAATATACTCTAATGAGACTTTTGTAAATACTTGTCTTGCTCACCTCCATTCTTTCACAACTGCAACAACGAGGCGTGCCATCGTGCTCATGTAAAGGGCAGTACTTCTGAGGCCAGAACGGGTGCTGTCTGTACTCGATTAGGCCACTTCCGTTCATCGGAATCTACTTAAATGCAACATCAAACTGTCCTGTTTAGCATTTAACAAACAAACCTACAATTAATGTGATGAACATTCAACACTCACAAAATTCTTGCAAACATCGCATTTGGGGCGATGCAAATCCATAAAGCAAGATTTATGGTACGGGCGATCATCTGAGACAGAAACCTGAAAACAAAATTTTGAAAAAAAAAATGGCAATATTAGTAAAATGATTGAAAGAGCTATGAAGGAAGACAACTAGGGTCAGTTTGGCACCTCATTTTCGGATATGGGAAGATCACAAGCATGACAACGAAAACATTCCGGATGCCAAACAGATCCCATGAAAGAGATCCCATGGCTAACATGGCTACTGCATCCAGGACATGTTCTGCATACACAATTGTATATCCTTTCAATCAAGTGCTTACAATTCCAATTCTTGAAAACTTATACCATTTGAATGACTAACTAACATTAGGCATATATTTTCAATTCCAAATTTTTTGATCACTATAAGTATGCTTTCACTACTGGATTTTCATCAAAATGTCTAATGAGTGTACCGTTCGATTGAAGGATAGTGGAACGGGAACAAACTTCCATAACCATGTGGGGGCGATGGAGGAGGAGACGCGACATATAAACTTTCTTGAAGTGCCTTGGCGAGCTGCTCGTCTTGGTCCAATTGAGAATCGTCGTCCTCCGAAACTAGGATAAAATAAACAATTGAATTGCATTTTGTCAAACAGTATTAGTCATTTCACTAAAAGGTATTAGTTTGTCAGTATTAGTTGCTTCACTCAAAAGTATTAGTTGCTTCACTCAAAAGTATTAGTTGTTACACTATAAAGTATTAGTTAATCTGGATGTACCTACTACTTCTTTTCCTTTTTCGTCTTCCTCAGCAATTGAAAGGGCTATCGCTCGATCGATTTCCTCTAAGTCGAAGTCAGATAACGCGTCCTGCAGAAAAGTGATCATCAGAAGCTGGAAAGATCATACACAAGTACTAGCAGGGCAGGATTACCTGTGTATCAGAAGTTGATTCCCTTGTTCTTAAATTTTCATGATTCTTCAATATCTTTGTTAGCAACCCCATAATGCAATCTTGAATCAATATATCTGAAAATCTTGATTGAATTCATACCAACCAAATCAAATCCATCAAGAAAGATATACATCAAAGATCATATTCCATTGAACCATCAAAGTTTAATTCTTGATAATAGGTTGACTTTCTTGTATTTTCCAATATCAAAGCTTTTCCCACAAATTCAAGAAACTGTAAAATGAATCTAATGAATCCCAAATCAGGAAAAAAAGAAAAGAACAGAGTTAGAACCTTTACCAAGAATATTGAAGAATCTGCAGAATTCCCAGGAATCAGATGAATCCCAAATCAGAAAAAAAGTATCAAATTCACTAATTAAAATTAAAATCATAAAAAGATGATGGAGAAAGATATTCAATCCCTACATATGACCACACAAATCATGAAATTAAATTAAGGTCGGTTTGGTTTGGTTTGGACTTTCTTATCGTGCCCACTTTTGGATGTTAATTATGTGGAAATTCATTTATGAAAAATGAGAGTTAAGTCATTGTTTAATAATAGCTAGTTTGACTTTTTTGGTTACTTGTACAACTGCATTTCATATGTTGATCTATTGTAAATTTCAAGTAACTTGCCAGTGCTTCTATAATGAAAAGCTAGTTTTTTTCATTACTTGCTTTGCAATCATTTCATTTTTATTTCAAATATAGTGTTTCACTAAGTAAATGGAGTACATGATTTTTTAACATACGATTTTTATTCATAAATAATACTCCCTCATCTCCCTGAGTTTCCTTCTTTTTTTTTTTGGAACTCTTTGGTAATAGTAAAATAATAAATTATGAGTACTTTTGTTGAAAAGTAAATGGTATTTTTGGGAATTGGAAAGAGGAAAAAAGATGTGTGAAGTAAATAATGATATTTTTATAATATTGTGTGAAAAGAATAAAAATTATGGGTATTAAATCTACTCTTTTCATTTATGAAAAAGAAAACTTATTGTTGGATGAATATAAAAGAATTGAGAAACTTATGGCCATAAATCAAACAATCAATTGACTAGAAATAGTAAAGGAAAAAGGGCATTAACCAAACAAGAATAAATCGTCATAAATCTTGTGTCTTGTGACTGATTGTACGGTCAATAAGGAGAAAATCTATATAAGAAACATATAGATCGCCAACACTGATAAATAATTTTTTTCTTCCGTGTCAATGCACATATTAAAACAAGGAACATTAAACCAAATCCAAAAACAAAAGAAGAATCAAATTTGAAGGGAAGGAAAAACGATTTCAAGGTGGTTCCTCTCTATAGCTAACATTCTTTAAGTTACTTTTGCCTTTTGTGATCCTTTGTATATGTCAAAATGAAAAACAAAAATCCCGACAATTATTGCTTGAGGCCGTTTTGTGAATTGCATTCTATGAGACAGAACTCCAAACTCAATTATTCAGGCACAAAAAAACCCCAAACTCATTTACAATTTATAGGATCTTGATTATTAATATAATCTCATGATTCATGGGAGGATATCTTAAAACTCTTGGCTGCTTTAATTTTTTTTCCTTTTTCTCAAATGAGGAAAATTTGAAGAATTAAATAATCACATATGTGTTGTGTTGCACAGGTGCGGCGGGTGCGTGGGTGCGGGAGCGACGCGATACGGATACGGGGATACGAATTTTTTAAAAATTCAGGGTGTGATTCGGCAAGGATACATCTATTTATTTATTACTATTTTATTATATATAATACCTGTAAAATATATAAAAATAACAATATACAAAATGTTGGAGGAGGCGAAGCAGCGTGAAGAAAGTATATAGGAGGTGATGGTTTGTTCTGTTCATGTGGTGACTTACTGACTTTGGGTGTTGATAATGTAATTTTAAGTTTTAAAAACTACAACATTGCCCCATAAGTTTTTTATTTTTTTCAAAATTACCTAAGACGCACTGGGTTCGCGTCATAAATGCACCCGGTGCGAGTATTCCTTTTTTTTCATTCAAAATTCGCCACGTGGCGCACCGGGTGTGAATCCCACGTGAATCGCACCCGCACCGGCCAAATATCTGATACTTCATCATAGTATTTTTGGAGTATCGGTGCATTAGAGCATATGTGTATGAATAATGTGATATGCTTATGATTGTGTTATGTACCGATATATATGGAATGTAAATTGTAATTTTTTGTATGATTTTCTGGATAAAAGTATGAAGAACCAGGACAATATGAATAAGATAAGAATGATGATGAGAGAAAGATGAGAGAAGAGAGAGAAAATAGGTGAGAAGTTATAATATTTTTCTGCATAACAAATTCTCAGAATAAACCGGCCCCTTAAATCAGAGAAGTGGGGACCATAGGGGCTTATCACAATTTTAGGGAAATAAAGATACTGAAAAATAATTAAATGAAATACTGGGCTGCAGCCCAAGAACTTTAATTATTTCTGGGCCCATTTGTTGGCAAACTCCTCCTGAGGCTCAGTAGAAAACCCCTCCTGAGGCTCAGTAGAAAACCCCACCTGAGGCTCAAGAGAAACCCCATGAAAACCCCACCGAGGCTCAAGATGAAAACCCCACCCGAGGCTCAAGAGAAAACCCCACCGAGGCTCAAGAGAAACCCCATCCGAGGCTCGCATTTAATACCCCACCTAAGGCTCGGGATTTAAAGCCCTTCAAGCTCAAATAAAACCCCCGATATCAACAATTCGTACTTTCCCTTTTTTATTAACTTCGTAAAACCCTAACACCACTTCTCCTCCTTAGTTGCAACATCAATCGGTGGTGTGAGGTTAATGTCTATGACAAGATTCTCGGGCGGAGAATCCTTGTCCCCAAGGATAGCGCGTCGAAACAAGCGCCAAGGAAAATCAGATCTTCCAATCGAATGAATATCCCATTCTTCACGGACCCACAAAACACTAACCTCAGAACTTGTTTATGGCGATGCAGAGGCCGGATTTGTGATGGAACAACGACCACACCGAAAGATGTGGAATGCACCATCCAAGTCCACCGGAGGCAAGGTTGTAGAAGGTACAATTTTTTTCACCAAATTTCTTTTTTCAACAGAGAGACGTGAAAAACCGGGTGGTTCGAGAATTAGGAGGTAGATCTAGTTTGTAGGCTACCTGACCAATTTTCTCAAGCACTTGGTATGGACCAAAGTACTTTGAAGAAAGTTTGAGATTCCTTCGCAGATGTAGGGAATTTTGCCTAAAAGGTTGTAGCTTAAGATAGACAAGGTCACCCACTTCTTGAAAGTGTGTTCCCCGCCTATGTTTATCGAAGAAACCCTTTCATCCTATCTTGAGCTTTGATGAGATTATCTAGAATCAACTCGTAAAACCAAGGCGTTGTTGAACCCAGGCAGTAGCATCTAGATTGGTAGAGTCCAAATAGGATCCCATAGTCAGAGAAGGAGGAGGATATCCATACAAAGCTTGAAAGGGTGTTGTTTTCAAGCTTGTGTGGTAGTTGGTATTATACCAAAATTTAGCCAGGGGTAACCACTTCAGCCACTGCTTAGGTGTATCTTGAACCATACACCTAAGATAGTGTTCTAATCATTGGTTCAATCTCTCAGTTTGGCCATCAGATTGTGGATGATAGGCTGAACTCATGGCTAGTTTAGTGCCCATGAGATGAAACAATTCTTTCCAAAAAGAACTTATAAAGATTTTGTCCATATCAGTTAGAATACTGATAGGTAGCCCATGCAACTTGTAAATCACATCCAAAAAACACTTAGCCACTGTTTGTGCAAAGAAAAGGTGAGAGAGCAATAAAATGTGAATATTTTGTGAACTCCGTCCACAATTACCAAAATAACATCTTTTCCCCAAGACTTAGGAGCCCTTCCACAAAATCCATTGATATATGGGTCCAAGCTTGAGAGGGAACATGTAAAGGCAAGAGTAGTCCGGGGTAAGGACATTGATCGGTTTTGGCTCTTGCACACACATCACACCCTCAATCCATTGAATAACATCAACCTTCATCTTAGCCAATATAAAACCCTATTCAACCTCATATAGGTACCTAAGATGCGGAAATGGCCACCATAAGCGAATGGTGCATCTCGTAAACAATTAGTTTCTCGAAATGAACATCTCCAATAACAACTCTGCTTTTATACCTCACCAACCCATTAACAATCAGAACCGAGGATAACTAGAAGAGACAATTGCCTTTAGAAACAATGACCTTAGTAATGAAATCATCTCGATTTATAAGTAGATAAAACCCGATCAATCCACTTAGGTACAACAAAGAGTAAGAGAAGTGCAAAGAACCTCAAGATCCAATCTTCTAGATAGAGCATCGCCACATTGTTGTCGAACCTTTCTTGTCTTGATATCATAATCCAAACCCAAAAGCTTTGTGATCCACTTCATTGGAGAGGAGTCATGATCTTCGATCCAATAGGTATCTTAGAGACTGCTGATCGGTCTTAATAATGAACTCAGGACCTTGTAGATAATGTGTCCACTTTTTGGACAAACCATTATGACAAATGCAAAAAATCCCTTTCATAGGGCTTCGGGACACAAAACCTTACTCATGAATGCCAAAGGCTTACCCTCTTGCATCAACACAACTCCAATCCCCTGCTCCACTTGTATCGGTTTCCACAACAAAAGGCTTAGTAAAGTCCGGTAGTAAGGCAAGAAACAGGGCGTAAACCATAGCCTTCTTCAATCAATCGTAAAAAGCTAAATCGACCTCCTGAATTCCAATGAAATCCATCTATCTTCAACAAGGTGATGAGTGGTTCGCTAATAAGGCCATAGCCCTTGATGAATTTTCTATAATAGCCATCAAACCCAAAAAACCCTTAATTGTTTGAGAGTTTTTGAGTTGGCCAATTAACCATGCAAGCAATCTTTTTCAGATCTCAGAGCCACACCCATATGAGAAATAATATGGCCTAGATATTCAACTTCAAGTTGGCCAAAATTACATTTACTCCTCTTTGCATACACAAATTGATTAGCCCTTAGGATACCCAAAACAATAGATAGATGGTGTAAATGCTCTTCCCAAGTGGAGCTATAGACCAAAATATCATAAAAAAGACCAACACAAATTTCCTTAGAAAATCATTGAAAATTTGATTCATTAAGGACCGGAAAGTAAGCGGGGGGCATTGCAGAGCCCAAAAGGCATGACTAAGAACTCATAATGACCATTATGAGTTCTAAATGCTCATTAAAAAACATGTGCTCTGGTTTCATTAAGATCCGAAATAACCGGATCTTAAGTCAATCTTAGAAAAGAACCTTGCACCTTGTAATTCATCCAACAATTCCTCAATTATAGGAATGGGGTAGTTGTGTTTGATTGTAAGATCATTTAAGTATCTATAATCAACACACATCCTCCAAATCTGTTGTCCTTTTTTCTTGACCAAAATGACCGTGAAGCAAAAGGACTCTCGATATCTCAGATAGTACCAGAGTGTAACAACTCTTTTGCACTATCTTCTCAATTTCTTCCTTGTGGGAGTGAGAAGTCCCAGTAGGAAACCGTTGTTTAGGAACACTATCCGGTTTCAAAATGATTTGATGTTCAATACCCCTTGATGGAGGTAATCATGTAGGATCTTCAAAAATGTCAGCATAATCATCTAAGATTGCAGATAATCTGGAATCACTCTCCCCAATACGAGTAACCAAGTAGACCACATAGAAATCTTGGACAGCAGTAGGGTTGTCCAAATGTAACATTTGGAAAAGAGAGAACTCAGAAATGAGTTGGCAATTCTCAGTGGAAGTAAGTGCATGTAGTTTAACCCTCTTGCCAAGTAATGACACTGTGATTGTCATGTGCTTGTAGTCCAATTCAATTGGGGTGCAAATTTCAGCCAATCACCTTCCAAAATCAAATCACAACTTTCAATATCCAATAATCTCAAAGGATATTGAAAATCATTGAATTGCATAGACCAACAAAAAGAATCCACCAGTTGTGAGCTGACCATCTTTTGCCCATTTACCACCTTAACCAGAATAGGTGTGGGTAGGGGAAAGAGGCGATTCAACTTTTTGCAATGAGTCGCCTTAATAAAGCCGATTGTCTTTGCAGATCAATCAATATATGAAGTGTATTGACCCCCACAATCCCCAATAATCCTCATTGTAGTGACATCGAAGTGCACGACATAAGATCAGAGGTCATCTGAACCTCTTCCATAGCACCTGCTCAGATCGACCTCTTGTGTGACCTCAAGAGAACATAGTCAAGATTCATATGAAATGTCCTCACCAAAATCATGTAAGTAATCTTTTGTTTACACTTATGGTCCCTTGTAAACCGCTTTCATCACAATTATAACACAACTCTTTTTCTCTTCTAGCAAATGTTTTCATAGGAGTAAGGAGTTTAATGGGAGGTTTGAGAGAGTTTAAAGGTGGTTTCTGTTGAGGTGGGATTGACAAATCAGATTTCTTCTAAGGAACAAAGTTAAGGTTAGGGTTAGGGTTAGGGTTAGGGTTAGGGTTAGAGTTAGAGCCCCTATAAGGAGGTTTGAACTTTCTAGTTAGAGTATCCATGGTATATTCCTGTTTCTTGCCCAGAATAATAGCTTGCTGTAAATAAGTGGGTGCAAACATATTTAGAGCAGATTGCAACTCAGGTATCAGCCCACTAATGAAGTTCTCCACAAAATAGTATTCAGAAAAATAATCACCCAATTTAAGAATTAAACTAGCTTTGAGTTCCTCAAACTTTTCCACATAATCCATATAAGACCCAGTTTGCTTGAGCTTATTAAACTCAGCAATAATATAAATATCCCGTATTTCTTCAAATCTCACAGAAATTATCTCCACAAACTGATCCCAAGTAACATCAGTAGGTTTCAAAGCAAAATTCTGAAACCATGAGGCAGCTCTACCCTCAAAGTGAATAGAAGCAAGGTTAATCTTCTTAGGATCAGGAACATTATGGATTAATTGAAAATAATTGTTGCATTTCAAAACCCAACCCCTAGGGTTAGATCCATCAAATTTAGAAAACTCAACTTTAGGAATAGGGCTGTGAATGGAAATAAGAGTAGGATTGAGAATTAACCTTCCATTTGAAGAGTCAGAACCATGAAAGGCTGAGGGAGCCCCTGAAAAACCAAAACTAGGGCTTCCTGAATAGAAGGCCCTTTCTAAGACCTTTTCCTCTATCAAAATTAAATCAAGTCAGAGGCCACCCCAAAATCTAAATGACATTGTCAAACTTATTTCCCAACATGGAAAGTTCTCCACTCATACCAAAGAAACTTGTTATCAACCTCTGTGAAAAGAGAGTATTTATAAAGATCCTCGCATTTTATCATCGAGAGCTTTCCATTTCGTGGATTCATCGATAGAAGAAGTTGCTCTAATTTCGCTTGTGTGTCTTTGCGAGGCTTTCAAACCGGGTTTTTTAAATGGTGGTGATGAGAAGAAACCCATCTCTCGGATACCAAATGTTATGTAAATCGATATATATGGAATGTAAATTGTAATTTTTTGTATGATTTTCTGGATAAAAGTATGAAGAACTAGGACAATATGTATAAGATAAGAATGATGATGAGAGAAAGATGAGAGAAGAGAGAGAAAATAGGTGAGAAATTAAAATATTTTTCTGCATAACAAATTTGCAACAAACCGTCCCTTTAAATCGCAGGTTTGACCATATAGAACTTATCACAATTTTAGGGGAAATAAAGATAATTTGAAAAATAATTAAATGAAATATTGGGTCATTTTTAAATAACTTTAATTATTTTATTTGTTATTTGTTCCATTTAGGCTCAAGAAAAACCCCACTGAGGGCCGGCTGAAAAGGCCCAGGCTCGAAAAACCCCATCCGAGGCTCCCCCCACCGGGCTCAAGAAACCCCATCTGAGGCTCAGACGAATACCCCACCGAGGCCAAGAAAAACCCCATCCGAGGCCGATTTAATACCCCACCGAGGCTCTCAAAAGCCCTTCGCGCCAAGATAAAACCCCCGATATCAACAATTCAGATTTTTTTTCTTTTTATTAACTTTAGAAAACCCTAACACCACTTCTTCCTCCTTAGTTGCAACATCAACTGATGGTGTGAGATTAATGTCTATGACAGATTGGTCCCAGATGCTACTTTGATATCACGGTCTTACTTTAGGACAAGGAGCTGAAACGTCACATAAGCCAACATCACACTTATGTGGATGTCCTTTTACATGTCCTTTAGTTCTCTTCTCTCTTTCTCAAAATTTAATAGAAAGAAGATTTAGAAAAGATAAAAAATTATGTAAATATTACTCCCTCCATCCCAAAGAAACGTGCACCCCTAGCACACAAAATAAGAAAATTTGTTTTATTGATATTATTTAAATCAATTATAATGATATTATGAGAGTGTAAGTTTTGAGTGATTTGTCATTTTAGGAAACGTGCACGTTTCTTTGGGACGTCCCAAAAAGGAAAACGTGCACGCTTTTATGGGACGGAGGGAGTATCTTTTAATATTATTGTTATGTATAATTTTATTTTTTAAATAATGATAGTTTTTATGTATGATAGTGATAAAATTCATTTTAATTCTATGGAGTGTTACTATCTAAAAAAAAGAATGTGTTAGATATTTCTACTTTTTAAAACAAATTTAAAATGTATATTGGAATGTCTTAAGAAAGTTATTAGTTTTTCTTATTTTGAAAAAAATTTACCAATTATATTACAATAATTTATTATTTTTTAAAAGCTAGATAAAACGGTTACTAAAGGAAACTTTGAAAAAGAATGAAAATGTCACCGAAGTAACATGCAATAGTGTGATATTATTTGGAATTACTATCAATATTAAAAATTATACAAATTCTAATACTACTACGTACACATTGCTTGCTTCTCTCTCACGTATATAAATTTTCTCTTTGAGATACTATCAATTTTATAATTGCAACGTGTGTTAATTAAGTATTTGAATTGTCCATATGTTTAAGTAATGTTTTTTTTTTTTTTGGAAACAAATGTTTAAGTAATGTTATAAAATTGAGAGTAGTAATATGATGAGATGTCGCACATGCTTTCGAGCTCCACGTTATATATCAGATCCTAATTTCTTGTGCACTCAAATACAAGTTATTAGTTGGTTTACAATAATTTGATATATGTATTACAAAAATTATAAAATTCCAACCTATATCACATATCTGTGTGCTCACCGTTTAATTTGGACATGTCACATTATTATTACGGTCTATACAATATTAAAGTACTTCAAGAAAATATTAATTGCATTTTACACGAAATTAAATTGTAAATCGAACAAATGTGTCACTCGCCAATGGCCATGTATATATCCTCTAATTCTCCTCCAAAATATATCCTGTAAAAAAAATAAAATAAATCTCACACAAACTCTCCTGTGAAACTTGTTTAAAGTATGAAACTCAAACAATTACATTTATAATATGATATCAATACTCTTATAAATTAATACCTATAACATTTAATATTATTATCTCAATTTATAAATGTATTGATATTAATTTGTAAATGTAGTGGTATATATTTCATACTATGAACAAGTTTCACCGAATACCTATTAAAAAAAATTATATCCTCCAAAATAATTGATTTACCGTCGATTTTTACGTACACCTTTTCAAATTGTATTTCATGTTTTATAAGTTATAACAATTTCATTATATGGAGGATGGAGCTTTGCATGGAGTAAGGATATGTAGACGTGCGCCGGCTGTTTCACAACTATTTTTTGCGGATGATACTCTGATTTTTGGCCGGGTGACATCTACCGAATTGGTGACGGTTAGGGACATTTTGGGGCAATACGAGGCTGCGTCGGGTCAGGCAATTAATTTAGCCAAATCCGACATCATGTTTAGTGCGGGGATACCTGTTGAGAGGAGGGAGATGCTGGCGGGAGTGTTGGGGGTCCGCTATGTGGAACAACATGATGTTTATCTTGGGATTCCAGTGGCGAGGGGGCGGTCTCGAAATGCTATGTTTAGAGGTTTGGTGGAGAGGGTAGAGAAAAAGTTGAAAGATTGGAAAAACAGGACTTTGTCACAGGTTGGGAAGCTTAAACTTATTAAATTCGTTGCTCAGGCAATCCCCACGTATCTGATGACATGCTTCAAAATTCCACAAGGCATCATTGATAAGATTGAGGGGGCGATTTTGCGGTTTTGGTGGGGGCAAAAGGGAGAGGAGAGGCGTACTCACTGGATCAACAGGGATATTCTTCACAAACCAAAATGGGAGGGTGGCCTGGGGCTGAGGGACTTAAAGGATTTTAACAAAGCTTTGTTGGCTAAGCAGGGATGGAGAATTATAATAAATCCAAACTCCATTCTTGCAAGGTCATTAAAAGCGCGTTATTTTCCCCACGGTTCGTTCAGATGGGCGAATGTGGGGCATGGGTAGAGTTATGTTTGGCAAAGCATGTTGGAGGGACTGAGAGTGTTGGAAATGGGACTGGTGTGGATTGTTGGTGATGGACACGATGTTGAAGTGTGGCGTGAGCCTTGGCTTTTCGAGGGTGATGATCCGTGTATACACACGGGGAGGGGCGCACACCCAGCAAGTTGGACAGTGAGGGATTTAGTGTTGGAAGATTATTCAGGGTGGAATGAACAACTGGTGAGAGCCACTTTCTCCGTCACTGAGGCGACATGAATTCTGGCGACGCCGTTTTCTTCGTGGCGGAGGGACCAACTCGCGTGGCGACATACAAAATCAGGAGTGTATTCGGTCAAGACTGGGTATGCAGAGTGGATGAGTAGGACAGGCAACAGGGCGAATGGAGGGGAAAAGGAGGTGGAGAGACAGTGGAAATGGGTGTGGGGGGTGGAGGTGATGCCGAAGATTAAGGTGTTTGGGTGGCGGCTGCTACACAACATCTTGCCATTTGCTATTAACCCCGTAGGCCGATTTGTCGATGTTGACCCTTTGTGTGTACACTGTGGGACGGAGATTGAGACTTCGGAACACACTTTGAGGGATTGTGGGTGGGTTCGTGAGCTCTGGGGCTGAGCTGGGATAGGCGTTATGGGGCAGATGGTGGACGAGGATGAGAGCCTTCATGAGTGGGTTTTTAGGGAGGCAATGGGGATGACAAAGGAAAAACAGGGGTTGATGCTAACGTTGCTTTGGTGTTTGTGGTTTGCACGGAATGAACTCGTTTTCCGTAAAAAGAGACTTTCACAACAATATGTGTTATCCTATGCGACGAACCATGACATCGAATTTAGGAAGGTAAACAACAGGAGATGCTGGGGAACAGGGGTGCGAGGTGATGGTAGGTAGAAACCGCCAGACGAAGGTTGGGTGAAATTGAATACAGATGCTGGCTGCAGAGGTGGGTTCGTAACAGGTATCGGAGGTCTCACCTTGCTGGTGTTTTGCTCGAAATTGGATCACGATATACAAGTGGACCTGGCGGAGGGAATAACAGTGCTACAGGGGCTGAAGTTTGCGTTGGAAAGGGGTGTCCGTTCTATTGTAGTTGAAATGGATTCACAAATTGTATTCCATGCTCTATCTAGGACGGATGCAAATATTACGTATTTTGGTAGGCTGATGGCGGATATTAGAGAGGCTCTTGTTGAGTTTGAACGATCGATGTTGTCCTGGGTTCGTCGGACTGGGAATGCAGTGGCTCATAGTCTTGCACAATTTGTCTTTCATTGTAATGATGTTTATTTTTTGGATTCTATTCCGGATCACGTTGTACCCTTGGTTGAAGCCGATTTTCCGGCAAATTAATCTATCTTTATTTTCTCGTCAAAAAAAAAAAAAAATCATGTTTCACTTTTCGTATTCCATTGACGTTTTAACCTTCTATATCTTTAACACATGAACTTAGAGTGTGGTGGTTTGCTGGATAATTTTTACTATTTCACATGTCATCCATCCATATTATGAAATACAAAGTGGAACACCAATTATGAAATATGTGGTCTCATCCCTATCATTACATGACGATTGACGAGTCTAATATTATTCAGGACCCATTTGGTTGGGGGTAATGAAAGTGGGTAATGTAAATTACTTTTATTGATGTTACGTTGCTTGGTAGTTTTGAATCTTTTGATATATCACAAGTAATGAGAATAAAAGTAAATAATTGATTACCCTCACTCACTTAACCCACCTCACATCATACCCATTGTTGATATTGTAATTAAGCAATAATAATGCAATCAATAATTCTTAGTGATTTACCTTTCAATTATACCCATTACTATTACTATTCTCAAGTCATACCAAGCGGATCATCAATAAAAACATGCGACATGAAGATCTAACAAAATGAGTATTAAGGAGGCGCAAAACAGTTGGTATATCCAGGTCCTTAATTAATTTGGGCCGGACGTGAAGCCCAAACCCAAGATTTTCTGAAGCTCAATTTTTTTAAAAGCCCGATGTACTACTAAAAAAAAGGCATCACAATAGAAAATTTGCGAATGTGTTGTTATAAATCATAATGAGCGCAGTTTATTTACACCACCAATTTTAGTAAATACACCACTTTTAAATTTTAACAAAAAAAATTACACATAGAAAAAATGTGTTACCCTTTAAAGTAAAACCCTAATTTCTACCCTTCTCTCTCCAATTCGGTGCAGCCCTCCATCGTACACTAACGCTGCCGACTCTGAGAAGTGAGAATACCACACTGAAAATTAAAAATTGAAAACAAGTAAAATTTGAAAAAAACTACAAGATTCTGTAAAAAAAAAAAATCATGAGAAATTTTTGGTAAAAAAATTTGAAAAAAATTAAAGATTTCGACAACAATTTTCGAAAAGAGATTAAAATTTATGATGAAAACTGATTTTCTACATGCAATTTTGAAAGTACACCAAATTTTCGGAAACAAATTATGAAAAAAATTATATATTTCGACGAAAAATTTCTAAAAGTGACCAAAATTTCGGAAATAAATTCCGGAAATCATATGAATTTTCAGAAAAAATCCAAAAAAAAAAAAATGAGAATTTTTTTTTTTTACAGAAATGTAAATTACATTCTAGTGACTATTTCATGGATGTTTGTTTGTGGTACAGGTTTTCAAGTGGTAATATAAGCTTTGGAACAACGGATTAAAAATGAAGCTTCTGAGAAAATGAGTGGGAACAAATTGTTGTATTTGTACATCAACGGGCGTAAAATTCCTTGTCTGGACTTACTGTTGAAGCTCTTGAAACAAGATTGTTCGTGCCTACGCAAAGGTCCTCTTGATTTCGATGGGTGGCCGGCAATGACGACACGAAGGTTGCAACGATTTTAACAACTTCCTGGTGGTTGGGGTTTATAAATGTAGCTGAGTTTGCAATCCATTCAAGGAAGATTTAAGAGGAAGGAGGGTAGTTTAGGGTAAACTTGTGAATTATAAAATGTATACTTTGCATTTTATATTTTAAATTTTAGTTGAATAGTATCAAATTTAGTTTAAGACTTCAAGTTTAAGTTAATTTCAATTATCAAGTATTTTAAAAAAAAAATTGATAAACTGTCAAAACCGACAAACCGGAACCGGAACCGCCCAAACCATCCCGAACCGAAATCGAGTGGAACCGGAACCGGCTAAACCGAAACCGCACATGCATATAGCTGGTTCGATTTCGGTTCGACATTTTCCCAAATCGAAACCGGCGGTTTGGAACCGTTCGGCGAGTCTACTGGCCATCAATTTAAATGAAAGCCCAATATAAACAGACGATACATATATCGAAAATATTTGAATAAGACCATGCTTCGTCATATACAAAATTATTGACCAATAAAAATGCCAAAGCGAAATAATTTGTTGTAAGATAGAACATTACAAATTTTATAAATGGTTAAAACATTTGCAAATTCGAATTCATGTGAATTTATTTTTTTCAAGTATTATTATTATATATATACACTATCACTGTTACATATTTGCACTATCATTCATTCTTTAAAAATCAAGTATTTATTTAAACATATTCACACTATGCATAATAGTAACAATGAGACCGTTAATATTAATTTTTTTTTTAATGTAACTAATATATTTCTTCACATAAGCTGATAATTTTTATCACATGAAGTAATATTTTTCAATTACTTTTTCTATGATTCGATAAAATATACAATTTAATTAAAATTTTTAATTAAAATTGTATTAATTGCACCGATGGTTGGTGTGTCCAAAATGTTACTCTAAAATTATGGTGTTGAAGATAAATATAATATGATATTACTCTAAATTCACGTTATTATATCATATAGTATTATTGTCAAGAATATGTAACACACACTCTTATAAATTATCAATCCAAATGAAACAATTACTACGTATATATAAACAGCAAAAAAATATAAAAAACGATTTCCCCACTCCCAATACCCCCTGTCATACATAGCATTGTCACAAGTACATCACATTAATATTTCACTTATATATACGATTATATCATCGTATTACATTTAACTTATATGCAGTATCCCCACCCCACCTCAATCTAATTTACTATCTCATCGCTTACTAACAAAATCTAAGATGATCACATCTCATTTAATTTACATACTAGGCCATTTTGCCCTAACCCCTAAAAAAAATTAATACAGGCTGTTACGCATCGTAATCGGACACGTGTCGCTCTGAAGGGAGGCGGCCCCACCAGGACCACCGCTGTCACATGGAGGCAGCCACCCCCTGCCGGCCGCGCCACCTCAACCAGGTGGAGGACCACCTCGGAGTTGGAGATGATATGATCAATTTATATCACCTTGCAATTGCATGTACAACCTACAACCTGCCTTTCATTTATTTCATGTCATTGTCTTAGTGGGCCCATTCCTTACATTTTTTTTTTCATAAATGAAAATACCAATTAATTGAACACGTTTACAAGAATATTCTAGCCCATTAGACCTACAAATTAAGTTAAATGTTGGGCATTCGACCTATTTGAAATGGGTACAAACAATAAAATTTAATTTGTTAGGGGGTTAATTGTCCAGTTTTACATACGGACGAAATTTATGTGAATACCAAGTATTATTGACATGCCCACTCCATACCCGACTATACATATATAACAAGCTCTTATATTTCGGTTCCACTTTTTGTATTCCATTGATGTTTCAGTTTTTTGAATTTTTAACATATGAACCTAGAGTATGGTGATCCGTTGAATATTTTTTATTATTTCATATGTCATTCATCCATATTATAGAATATAAAGTGGAATACCAATTATAAAATATGTGATCTCATTCCCTCAAACCCTGCGTATCATCACACTTACATATTAATGTCATTATATTTTTCAACTGATACCATTACATTTATAAACTAAGATCATCATACTAAATGCTTATGCTACATATATTAGTTTATAAGATAATTCTATAGTACATAAGACATCGTGACACATTATTTAATGGACACTGGTAAATAGTCAGATTCACCCGGGATGATAGGGATAGTTCACTAATTTTATATTGTGAAATGATTGTTTTACCCTTAATAAAATATGTGAAAATTTTTATATGAAAGTTGGTATCTTTGTTACTACTTAAATCTGCTTTTTTTTTTTGATACTACTTTTAAGAATATATGTTACACCCTTTAGTAATATAAGTCACACCATTCAGTTATCACTACGATATATATTCTCTGCTATAATATAAGTCACACCCTTCACTTTTATGAGTAATACCCTTTATAGTAAAAAGTCACACCCTTTATAATAAAAATTCACACTATTTAATAATATAAATCACAATTCTTAACCAGTTTTATTGTGAAACTTGTTCACCATATACTTTGTCTTTTTATATTACTTTTTTCTTTAAAAGTGTAAAAGTAATTTGAAGTATTCACCCGCGTGAATCACCCCAAATATTTATCCTTATTTAATTTAATTTGCATGCCATAATTATTTAGAATTATATGAGGCATATATAATATATATGTATATTTTTTTAAAGATGTGGAGCCATACCATGAGAATGTTGGCCTTTCAGTTACTGTAACCATCAGACTGAAAAAAGAAAAAGTAAGGCCAAATGAGAAGGACGTGACTGTTTTTTTCTTGTAAAAGTATGAACAACGTACCCAACTATTTTTTTATTATGGAAATTTCAACTTTGTTGATTTATTTTTTTCTTAAATGAGACTGTACTCATATGAAATTAAAAAGGTTTCTTCTGATTTTGTATAGGATGCTGAAATTCGTCTCCATTTCGAATTCATTTTACGTTTTTACTCATCACGCAGTTTGATTTTTTCGCAGATGCAGTTTTTTGAGCCATAATAAATAAAATGAAATTATAGATGTTGAAAAAGGGGTTTAGTACTTAATTTGGAAATTATACTTTATTTATTTTAGTGAAATATGTTTAAACTTTAGGTACGTACGCGTACACTTGTAAATCTTGAAAGTGAAGTGGCAATAAACTAAAACATTTAATATTATTTAATAATACATTTGGAAAAATATTGTGCACTTGAATATAAAATTTTATATAATTATTAATATTTGTTAAAGTTTCCTTTAAAATAACCCAAGTTATGCTATATATCTATTCATTCATCACTATATATATATAAAGTTTCCTTTAAAAAAACCCAAGTTATGATATATATATGATTTGGGCTTGACATTCTAACACTTTGGAAGGGATGTAGGTTGGTTTGTGCTAGTTTGCCATAGAATTTTTGTTAAAAATTATTGACTTGTGTGCTTATTTTAAATTAAAGAAAATCTCTTGCACGTTACACCAGTGACACACACAATTAATATTTTTCAATAAAAATAACCGATAATGCATAGTGAAAATAAGTAATTGATCAACTAATATCTTTTGCTAAGGGAATAATATAAAATAATAATTCCACGTCTTTCTACAAATTCGAACTTTTAGATGAGACAAATTTTTTTTCATGTTATCATAGCCTTCAGGCTCATGCCTACGTCCTGAGTTCGATTTCCGTTGAAAACAACTCCACTCAATGGGCCTCCTCCAAAATGATGGAGTAAGAGAATCCAGCTCATGAGTTTGGGGGAGTGTTAAGGGAACAATATAAAAGAATTAATTATGCACCTCTCTACAAGTTCGAACTTTTAGATGAGACGGAATTTCTTTCACTTTTTAATGAAAGAACTAATATCATTTATATATACACTTGAGTTGCATGAAAAACTTACCGCATATATATAAAACCTTGCCTTCAAATTATTTTTTATATATGACTTCTTTTTCATCATTTTTTTATTTCTTAAATCTTTGGAGCACGAAGAAGAATCTTGCCCTCCGACCTCGTGAAATCAAAGCATGAATTTGGGGAGTATATATTTGGATGAGCACCTTGTGGGGTATATCATACATGTAAAATCAGAAATAATGTCATTTTCAGGAATTAACCAGGCTATCAATTTGGAGAAACAGTCGAACTCTCATTATTATTAGGATGTGGAATTTATAAATGGTTGAAGGCTAACAATTCCTTCCATTTACAATTGTCATAATTAGTTGATGTACTAATGGGCCGCTTGATATAATATGAGTCTGAAATGACGATTGCCTTATTACTATACTTGATTAAAATATTTACCAAACATTATTAATGGGGATCGATGATTTCTCGTTTCTCCTCATTCATTCTCATTATCGACCCTAATCGCCCACAGTTACACGGGCCCGAAATTGTTGCTGACCAAACAAATATAAATGTCTCAGTGTGAAACAAATATAAACTAATACTTTCCGCCTTTATTTTTTTTATTATCCTGTTCTTATGAACCTAGATTAAGAAAAAAATAGGAGATAATAATATTAAATGGTGTAAAGTGGGTAAAGTGGGTTTGGTGGAGAGATTTAATAATATTAAATGGTGTAAAGTGGGTTTAGTAGATAGACATAATAATATTAAATAGTATTGAAAGTTGTTTTATTTCCTTTTTAGGAAATTGCCAAACAAAATTAGAATATCTATTTACGAAAAGTGGACAATCAAAATT
Source organism: Stenogyne calaminthoides (assembly GCA_037126765.1). Classification (NCBI taxonomy): domain Eukaryota; kingdom Viridiplantae; phylum Streptophyta; class Magnoliopsida; order Lamiales; family Lamiaceae; genus Stenogyne; species Stenogyne calaminthoides. The sequence goes on along the minus strand of JBBCBC010000028.1, from coordinate 29,041,700 downwards.
AGGACAGAGGGGTAATATTCTACCTCATGTAGTGTCTTGCGAGTTGCGATCCCACTAGAGTTGGTTGCAATTTTGTTGGTTTATACTATTTTATATGATTAGGTGAAAGGTACCTATTTTTCATCAAAATTATATATATTGTACGTCCATAATCCACATCAACTAGCAACCATAATATATTAATCTTCATTACTGCATTGCCGTTTGATTCCACATATAGCTGCAGCATTTCGATAATTAATCTATAATTAATTGTCACTTGACCATTTGATGGTCTACAAAAATTTAAATTCCAAAATTAGTTTTAAAATTAAAATAGGGATTTTTAATTACATATGAATTGTGTATCTAAAGAAATTGCTATAGTGAAAAGGGCGTACTATCTGCATGAATACTGTGAAGAATTAATTTCAAAGCAGAATGGGTACTGATGAGTGAATAAATTAATAATATTTAATAATGTATATTAAAAATGAAGTATTTAATTATCTATAGAATAAAACTATAATTTTAGGATTTTAAAGTATGACAGTAATTTAAATTTTTTATTATTTATAAAGTTACTTTTTATTTTATACATATATTTTTCTTTAAATTTGACCTCGGTTGAGTAGAATTTCCGTGTCCACCCCCCATTACGAGCAATGATTAATCTATACATATTTTCGCTTCATGCACACTGTGCAATTTAAATGCATTTTTAAATGATATTAATTATTTTCACTGAACAAACATTAATTATTTTTATAGAATATTATTTGTTGTACACCAAATAATTTTCAATGAAATTAACTAATATTGTTCAGTGAAAACAACTAATATATCATTTATTAGAGAACTATATGCAAATTAATTAATTTCACACCTCTTTAAAAGTTCGGACTTTTAGATGAGATATATTTCTTTCATGGTATCAGAGCCTGCAGGGTCAACCCGGCCCTCTTGGATTCGAACCCCGCTGACAGTAAAAACTCTATCCACATTAAATTATACACATGTTGAGTCTCCTCTTCATGTCAATGATGAAGTTGACAGCTTAGAGGACAACTTAGCCCACAAATGAGGGAGAGTATAAGAGAATTGTATACAAATGTAGTCATGTTGATTTGGAAAGATGAGATCGATATCCCACGAAAATTCTTCAGCATACGAACAGGGAGATGAAAGATGTGAAACAAATACAAATTAATTTTACACTTTTCTAAAAGTTTGGATTTTAAATGAGATGAAATTCTTTCATCGTTTATAAATATGTTTGAATTGTACGGTGCATGTCGTGTAGAAGAGGCTTACTCTTGTGTAATTGGTTAATGTTGATTATTTTCACGGGACAATATTAGTTGTTTCCATTAATTATATAATTATGCATAGTTGTATGTTACAACTGTCAACTGATGCATGTACTCAAGTGTTATCTTTGATCATAATATAGAAACACACAATAAATGGAAAAATGTATGTATTTAATTTTATTTTTTACAATGTGGTAAATAAATAAAGTTCCATTAGTGCCACATAATTAAAAGATATCGTGAAACAAATAATTCTTCTGAAGTGAAGCTAATACACATGTCTAGTGGGATTGTGGTCACGGAATAAAAAAAGCTTGTAGCGTTGAATTATGTATTCTCAAAAGCTAGAATAAAAGGTGAAGAGTCTCCGAAAGGAAAAGAATAATTAATCTGCTTCATGTAAAAAGGGGAATTTGAAATAATAGAAGCATAAAATACATTTTTTTTATATTAGTTGTACATAATTAATATTTTTTAATAAAAATAATTAATACTAACAAAACAATATCTATATATTAACATCATGCAAAAGGTAAATTTAAATTGCACCATGTAATTAATTAGTATTTGTAATTAATTAAAGAGCAATCCAATTCAGTTACACTTGACACTATCTATCACAAAATTTAAATAAACTCCAAATTACATATATCCTATTTTTGCTTCGATTAATAACTGAATGTATTGGTTTACTGTTAAAATATATATAAACTGTGTATATTTTCAAAATGTATATATTTATTAATTGAACATTACATCAATGAATTTTTACAACCATTAATATATATAAAGAATATGTCATTCTTTATCGTTGGCTTTTTAAAATTTGATGTACAATAAAAAAGAAAAAAGAACATGAAATAAAAATGCAACATAATTCTCACACATGATTCAACTTTTTAAATCACCAAAGCCAAAACAAAAGACAGTGACAAAAAAATCAAGTGTTTGGGATAATTTTAGAATTGATGCCTGATGGGACGATGTAGCCTGAAGCTTAATTTTCCTTTCCATTTCATGATTTCATCCTCCATTCAACAAAAACCGACAGTGAAAAGAAATTGACATTTATGTTTCACCTTCCTCGTACCAACACAAATAGATACCTTATATATATATATATATATATATATATATATATATCGCCTTGATCGATCAAAAACACACTCGAAACAAATCCAAATTTATGCTTCACCTTCCTTGTACCAACATCCAATATTCATTCTTGAGTTAGTCTTTTGTTCCCAAATTGCACCGTGTAACTAAATGTGTACATGAGTGAAATGTGACATAAATTTTGAATGAATATGTGACACTAATTTTAACCAAAACACACAAACTAATATAACAAAAGTCTGAAACGCGCGCAACACTAGATTTGACTGAAAACATGAAATAAAACGTGACACCAAGATTAGCTCATAAAGAATTATTGAACGAATTCAAGGAAACCACTGTTAATTTTATACCCAAAAATGAAAAGGAAATTTATTATCTTACTGTAAATTATTAATCTTATTTTCACCTGTCAAAAAAAAAAGGATTTTTTGACCAATAACCTTAAATAATTTCTCAATTAAATTTTAAATAAGTAAATGCAATTTTTTTATTTTTAAAAGCAAGAAAATTTATATTATTCGCTCACCTGAGCAATTATTAATGGGAAGTCCGATCACAAAATCGGGAGGATCAACCTAAACGTAAGGGCTAGATTATTTTTCATTATTAAGTGATTTCTGTTTATTTAATGTAATTAATAAGATTGAATTGCATGGTCATATCCCATGCTATATCTAGTGCTAAACATATACATAATTTTGTTAGCTTATTATGCAAAACTGTTGTTTACATATTAAATTTGTCATCTTCAAAAGAAAAAAAAAATTGTCTAAGTACATATCATTTTCGCTTATTACATCTAAAAAATGTACATATTAGATTTATTTATTTACCTTTTAATTAGGGAGAAAAATGTTTAACCAACTAATTTAATTTCCTCTTGTTCTTTTCTCGATCTAAGTCATCTAACTTGAATTGCAGTACTATTTGATCTTGTACTACGTTTCTTCAATGAGCATGGTACAAATCATATTACATAAAAGGGCAACATCGTCATTTCAAAATCCTGACTACACAAGGTATGCTATTAATATATAGTATATACTACTATTTTTTTTTTATCAAGTTGGTGAAGAGAGCTTTTAAAAAGCCACAGGAAAAAATATAGTTTGGGTGAAAAAGACAGGTGTAGGAGAAAGAGCCACATCTTCCGTTTTTAGACCGCGCATCCTGTATTTTGTACTCATTCTAATACTTTATTTCATTAATGGCAAAATGGTGTATGTACTAGTGCAATTTAAATGTATTTTTAAAATGTGTAATTTATTTTATTAAAATTTTTACACTGAAATATTTAATTTGTACAATATAAAATAAGTTTAAATATTTCAGTGAAACAAATTACACGCTTTACTTAAAAATGCATTTTATTTGTACGATGCACCTGGTGTAGAAGAGACTTACTCTTAATTTTAATAGTTTTATCCGGGTGCACTCGTTTCTTCAATAGAAACACTTGTGTAACATCATAATTCATATGCATCATGCAAAATAAAAATAATTAATATTATTCAATGAAAACAACTTATAATGACCCACTAATGTTTTAAAAAAAAATGTTCAATAAAAACAACTAATATTCTTGGTCAAAAAAATAAAATAAAAACAACTAATATTATTTGATGAAAACAACTCATATTGAGCAATTAATGTTGTTCAAAGAATACAACTAACATTGTTCAAAGAAAAAAACTAATTAATACTCCCTCCGTCCATCAATTTTATGCACACTTGACTTATTTGTTCGTCCACCAACCTTATGCACACCCCATTTTTGGCAAAAGTTATTTTATCTTTATCTCTCAACCATCACTTAATTACTTCAAATGTCATTGTACTTTACTCACAAATAATCACTTTATCTATAAATGGACCCCACAATACCATATAATACTCTTACTTTATCTATTTTATCTATTTTTTTTCTTAAAACATGTGCCAAAAATATCAGACATAAGATTGGTGGATTGAGGGAATATTATTTTGTGGAAATAACTCATATTGTTCAGTCAAAATAATTTGTACTTGTTGGTAGCAAAATAATCGAGCTAAATATATTTAGTGTGGCTTAAAGATTTGGTTAATCAAATAAGTAATTAATGTGTATCTTGAACAATGAATGCAAATGATTGAAGAACACTATGAATGATCTACAATAAATGTTGAAGAATTAATTTAAGAGAGATTTGGTAAGTAAAAATTCGGATCCTTTATTATAGCTTTAATGCCTCTATTTATAGTACAATTTTGGAGAGTGGATCTCACTCTCCAACTAGCTATAGTTCGCTCATTAAATGCCAGCGATATTATTTCTCGCCGAAAATCTAAGTTATCAGGTCTCTTTTGGGAGGTCGTCGTAGCTCGACCGTCCGATGAGTGACACCTGGACAAATCCCAGGATCTCCACCTGACGTCTCTGAACATTCCAAAAAATAAGTACCTGGGACAGTCACATCGTCAATTTGCGCCGATATCCAAGCTTTTTAAGAAAGATATACTGCTCTGAAACTCTGCTCTATGTCCTTTCGTATTTAATTTTTATTGTCCTTCTTCATCGTTCTCGTGTACACTCGAGTTTCCTGAAATAATGACTAATCGAGGTCGTTCGTAATTCGAAATTGGTCTTACCTCGCTCCAAGCTTGACATTCTTCGTCAAGCAAATGGAGAATTACGATGTGTGTCCCACCTCTAAATTCTCCCATACAACATACTGTCCAACTAATATTATTCAAAGAAAACAATTAATAGCGTTCGAGAATTTCCCATCATACACACATATATAGAGTCACATTAACAAGAAGCAGTAGTTTTTATGTAAACTAAAATATTATACTACTATATATATTTAAAAAAATATCTCTTTCTCTATCTTGGCAACTTATCGATTGATTGCAGAGAAAAACACCACTCTCTCACTAGAAAGAGAAACAAGGAGAGAGAGAGAAAGAAACGACAGCCCCACAAACAGCAGACAGATCAATAGAAAAATAGCTAGAGATCAGATAGATAGAGAAAGAAAGAAAAAAAAAAGAGAGATTCACAACTCAAGAAATTGTTTTTGTAATTTTGTTTACATATACACAAGAAGAAAACGATGTTTGAGGGCTTCGCAGCTTTTCACAACCTGCAACTATAACAGGTATATATCTACATGTTTACTTGATCAATTCATTAAACCTCTTTTTTTTTCTATCTACAAAATTCAAAAACAAAATCAATTTGCATATATATATATATATATATGATGCTTTCACTTTTACTCCTCACTTCCCTTTTCATTCTTCTCTTCAATTTTTATTATTTTTCCCTTAAATTATCTATAGTGAACAACCCTAAATTGTATTTATTTTTTTCTTCTTATAATTGATTATTAGATGATGATGAAATGGTTATAAAATTCTTGGACAAGCACAATTTACCAAATTATTCTATGTCCCAAGATTATAATCACCACCAAAATATTTTCACTTATGGATTCGACAAAACACAAGATCATCATCAGATCCAAAGGGATAAAATTAGGGTTCAAGAACTCTGCCCGCCGCCGCCGTTAGTCGTCATGGAAGAAGAAGAAGAAACCACCGGCGGCGGCGGCGGAGGACTATTGTCGGAAATGTTCAATTTTCCTCTCTCCGCCGCGGATTGGTTCTCACACCGCCAGAGCATGGCGGTCAACGGCGACGACTCCGCCGCCCCCATGCAGCTTTTCCACCAAAAGTCGCCGCCGCCACCGCCGCCGCCAGCTTCCTCCACTCTCCACATGCTACTTCCAGGCCATTCTTCCTCCTTCCACACCGCCCCCGGAGGGTCTTTCGGTCAATTCGCATGGGGCGGAAACGGAAGTAGTAACCCTAACGGGCTTTCGCTGTCGCTGTCGTCTTCGAAGGCGGAGGAGTTCGACGGCGCCGGCGGGATGATGTTTTACGGAAGGCCAACTGATACTCTACAGTATCAGTTCAAGAATTTGGGCGCCATGAATGTATTGAGAAATTCGAAATACTCCAAGGCGGCGCAGGAGTTGTTGGAAGAGTTTTGTAGCGTTGGTAGGGGTCAGTTTGTGAAAAACAAGAACATGGCTGGCGGCGCCGCCGCTAGGGGCGGCGGCACGGATACGGATCTCCTTACTTTATCGGCTTCCGATAGGCTCGAGCATCAGAGAAGAAAAGTCAAACTGATATCCATGCTTGATGAGGCAAGTTATTTATATAAACTAATTCCGGCGAGTCTTCAAAGTATTATTGTTTAGAGTGTTTTCAAATTCTACAAAATAGTTCTGAAATCACTTTTTTCGGAAGCAATTGGAGGTATATTAAAGTTTATTTTCATTAATTAAGGTGTATTTTCAAACTCTACATAATAGTTTTGAAATCACTTTTTTCAGAAGCAATTGGAGGTATACAAAAGTTTATTTTCAGAAGTTTCCTTATTTCTTCTGAAAATAAGTGATTATAGAAGAAGTTTTTTTGAATTTGCAACACATTTATAGCTTTGAATTTTTTTTTATTTTTTTTTAAACACAGGCCAATGAAACGCTTAATTCCATCAATTTAAATTTACAAAATCTCTACTCAATAATTAAATATTTCTTTTATGAGTATAGTTAGGGCAAATGTTTCCATCTGATGGCGATTTTGGTGGCCAACAACCAATCAATTAATCAATGCAGGTAATTAAAAACCTTATAGTAGTTTAATGAATTAAAAATATAAGTAGTTGCTTTCAATTAGACTTAGATAATTATAATTCCGATCACAATCACGGCAAACTTTATTACACATGAGTTGCTTAATTTCTTCAATTTCCTTGAATTTAATTTAAATCATATAGAAATGTTCGTACACGCTTAATTAACTAACGAGTGCACAAAAATTCAAGAATCTAATTATGTACAATCTCCCGATACAGGTAAACCGAAGGTACGACCACTACTGCGAGCAAATGCAAGTGGTGGTGAACTCATTCGACGTCATAATGGGATTCGGCGCGGCGGCGCCGTACACGTCACTAGCACAGAAGGCGATGTCGCGGCATTTCCGGTGCCTGAAGGAGGCGGTGTCGGCGCAGCTGAAGCACAGCTGCGAGCAGCTGGGCGAGAAGGACGGCGGCGCCGCCTCAGGGCTGACGAAAGGTGAAACCCCGAGGCTGAAAGCGTTGGAGCAAAGTTTAAGACAACAAAGAGCTTTTCATCAGATGGGAATGATGGAGCAAGAAGCATGGAGACCGCAACGAGGCTTGCCCGAAAGATCGGTCAACATTTTGAGGGCGTGGCTTTTCGAGCATTTTCTCCACCCGTAAGTTTTTTGTACCTTCCTTGATCGATTACGATCATCTGCTTTGTGTTTCATATGAATCGTCGATGATTCTCTAATGCTTTATTTTGAAGCTCTTAATTACTTAATAGTCGTATTTTTAGTCATTTTTCGTGGAAAAATCAAAGTTGATTGAAACTTGGACATTCTAGGACGAAAATTAATAGTGCAAAATGAAAAATGACTTCTATTCGATTAATCTTAAGTTAGATGGCGTAAATTGATATTAACTCTACCAACTTATTATAAGTAATTAAACAAAACCAATTTAATAGAATTGGTTTCATGTAAAATATATGTACCCCCTCTGTAAATCGCATATTAGCTAGGCTTGTTTCGTTGTCAAATATATATAGAGTCTATTTTGTATATGGAATGATATTTATTTAACTTATTAATTTACTAATATATATATTCATATTCAACATGTATTATGAATAATCAATTTTATTCTTTTTAGTCTTAAGAGTATTGATTTTCTGAAATCAGCCTATGTATATGAGACAAATGGAGTGTAACATGAAATTTCATATGCTACCAAAGCTTTAAAATGTTTGTAACACCAGCTTTGATTTGTTGTACCTAAATTCCTGCTGGAAACCAAATTTCATGGCCTATTTCATAACATAGGAACAATATGCACCTATACAAGACCATGAGCTAGCTAGCATATAGATAGATGCTATAACAACACTGAATGAAATCTATTGGATCAGGAAAAGTGGGTAATTAATAACCGATTGACATTAATGATGTTTCCCAGAATTTTATGATGAGACAATTCTGTTGCTTAAAACTTTTGGTCATCCTTTATACGCAAGTGATTAAAGTTGAATGAATCTTCTTTATATATATTCCCTCCCTTTTTCTGAAAATTTCCCTGGTAAAAACTCATCCCTCTGGAATTATGATATCATGAGATGATAGTTTTACTACAGTAAATGTAGTAAAATTTTGTGCCTTCTGATCATGACAGAGAAAGTACGATGAATATGGAGATATATAGTGAGAAAGGGCAGAGCAGTATGCTTTTTCTGACGCCTATGCAGCTGCAGCAACAAAGTAGGAATTGAAATAAATAAATTATTAATGTATGGACACAAATTGATGAAAGCTTTATATTATATAAAGAGGGAGAAACTCGCGTGATCAGCATAAAATTTATACCATTACACTTATAGATTTAAATTATAGTATTAAATGTTTAATTTCATATTATGAACAAATTTCATGGGAGAGTTTATGTTATTTAAATGAGTGCGTGATTTTTAATTAAATAAATATGTGGTTAATTTAGGAAAAAGTCAGTGATGAATCTAATGTTGTTTGGTGTGTTATTCAGATATCCAAGCGACGCAGATAAGCAGCTGTTGGCCAGACAGACAGGTTTATCAAGAAACCAGGTAACATGTCTACGGATGTGTTTTGAAACACTTAAAACAACTTTCAAAAATACTTATTTTCAAAAGCTATGAGAGGGAGCTTTAAAAATAAGTGCTTCTGAAAGCTATTTTAAGTGTTTCAAAACACACCCTACTTCTCTCTCTTACATTTTGTATAGATATGTTTCTTTCTCTGTCATTGCGTCTGCTTGGCATTATTGGTTTTCATCATTTCGGAAGAATTTTTTTTCTATTATTTATTTCCTTTTAATGCAACCTGCATAACTTGTTATAAATACATATATATATAGTAAAAGGGCCTGCTGCTAAGTTTTCCTGTGGAGCCAAAAGTCAATAACTACTAGTAATTTGTAGTATCAGACAATATAAGAAACCAAGTGTCTATTAAAACTCAAGTAAAAAGTTAAAAATATTTCTTTTTTAAAAAGTTGTATCTAATCATTTTAAAAATAAGTATTTCTAAAACACTTTTAGAAGGTGTGTTTTCAACCACTACAAAATAATAAGAAAAACTTTTAAAAGTTTAAATTTATAAGAGATGGAAAACTTTAAAAATAAGTATTTATCACCCCTTATATTGAGTTTGCAAAAAGTACCCCTACACCAGTCACTTATTAATAGCTGAGGCCCATGCTATTTAGTGAGCTATTACTCGATATTTTTAGATTACATATTTTATTTAAACTGATTTAGGTTATAAAAGAATCAAATGACAAAAGCAACCCACGCAAAAAAATGAATATAGATATTAACAAATTAAATAAATAAATAATAATAATATCCTACAACTCAAATGACTAAATCTTGAATCATGCATTGAAAACAGGTAGAGAACTTTTACATATTCATTCCAACTACATTTAAAATCGTGGGTGTCTTTTGTATCAGGTGCATAGTGCACTCCATAATATATTTAAGAAACATCTAATTTGTTGCATTGAAATACATAATTTATTACATTCAAATGTGCAACCAGTGTTCATACAATAAATTGTACGTTTTAATACAATAAATTGTACATTTCTAAAATACATTATAAAACTACTATTTAAAACACGTACTTTAATATTTTATAAGAGCAGCAATGGGGATCAGGTTTATGACTTTGTATGTGCGTCTTTGTTGTGTGTTTTTTTTCTTGAAATGAAGAAAAGACAAGGCCCTTTTCTTAATCCTTTGAGACTTTTTCAACAAATTAAAACATAAATTCTGAAGCAGAAAATAATGGCTGTCAATAATAATAGCTCGCTGTGTCAAGTACAGAGGACTGAGACATGATAGTTTCCTCTCTCTCTCACACACAATAAAAAATTGTAGGTGGACACTAATACACATTTGGGCTTGGACAGCTGTTAAAAAAACCTTTAGAGAGTGGTTATAACAGTTGTCCAAGTAACAACTGTCCAAGTTTGGACAGCTATTAAAAAACCGCTGTCCAAAAGTTGGGCTTGGACAGCGGTTTTCAACCGCATTGCAAGAGAGGGGCTTGGACAACGGTTATTAACCGCTGTCTAACTTAATTTTTTTTTTATAATTTCGTTTATTGAAAGAAAATTGATTCCTTCTTCCAACCGCTAGTGGGACACTCTTTGCGAAGATCTTTCCGTACTGTGTGTCGATATTCTTCATCTCATTCAATACATCCGAACCTGACAATAAACGTGGTGTTTCACCTGTCTCAATTGTGCCATCGAATGCATCGGCCATTGTTCTGTACTTATGGGTTGGGTCCAACCACCTCATATGTCCCATATAAACGGTCTTCCTACAATGACTCAAGCGAATGTGATGTGTCTTCTTGGTACAACAAGGACATGCATCGGCCCCTTTCACACTATATCCAGATAGATTCCCGTAAACGGGAAAGTCATTGATAGTTCCAAATAGCATGGCCTTCAACTTGATATTCTCCTTTCTACAAGCATCATACACATCAACACCCTCATCCCACATGAGCTTCAAGTCCTCTATCAAAGGAGCCAAATATACATCTATGTCATTACCAGGTTGTTTGGGTCCTGATATCAACATAGACAACATCATGTAAATGCGCTTCATGCACAACTCGGGTGAAATGTTATAAACTAACAGAATCACTGTCCATACACTATGGTTGGTACTTTGGATACCGAACGGATTCATTCCGTCAGTTGAGAGTGCAAGACGCAAGTGTCGTGGCTCGTTGCCAAATTTTGGATGCCTGACATCGAATGTCTTCCACTGGGGTGAATCAGCAGGGTGTCTTAGCATTCCATCTTTGATCCTATCATCATGATGCCAAGTTAAATTTCTAGCATCCACAGTGCTACTATACATTCTCCTGAATCTTGGTATTATTGGAAAGTACCACAACACCTTCGCGGGAGATTTATTTTTCTTATATCGCTTCTCCCCACACTTGAGACATTCATCGAGGTCAACATACTCCTTCCGAAATAAGATACAATCACCCGGACAAGCATGAATTTTCTGATGTGTTAACCCGATGGACTTGAGCATTTGTTTAGCATCATATGCTCTCTTAGACAAAGACATTTCCATCGTGCATAGACCACTAATCGCTTTCAAGATACTTGTGAAACACTCATCTGGACAACCGGTGAAACCGCTTTTAGGTTGAACAATATCAACACAAATTACGCAGTTTTTGTTGTCTTCTTACACCCGACCCGCGATGGTAATCCAAATAGAATCACTTAACTTCTCTCGACATATAAGGGTGATCTCGTAGATCATCGTCATCCCCACTCGATGTATCAACGATTAAGACATCATCGAAAATATCTGCATCCATTGTATCTTCAAACCTAAAGTCGGTTTTTTAGGTTGCTTGAGCTACATCCATCTCTTCTCTCACCATGATATGTCCAAACGGTATATGTTTTATCAATACCGTGAATCATCAAGTGGTCAAACAGACTTTCTCGACCACTAACGGTTTTTCCATTCATACATTTCCAACACGGACATGGAATGTACCGAGGGTCGGTCGCGATGTCTAATTGCATGATTACAAAATTCTTTCACCCCATTACTATACTCATCTGATAATCGATCTGCTCGAACCCACTTTCGATCCATATAGAACTAGAGATGCCTATAGAAAAGGCAATATGAAGTGTTTCTCAAGATAATGTATCCTAATGTATTAAACCTAAAAGTATTAAACCTAAAAGTATTACAATCCTAATGTATAAAACTTGCATATAGAATGTGGTAGTACCTAAGGTTTGTATATTGCATGTATCTAAGGATTTGTTGCATCTCAAAACAATGTATATAACCTAATGTACCATCATTAATCATCTAAAGCAACACACTACTATCCATTCACCAAATCATCAAATTAATATAACCAAAATATATCCCAATGTATTAATCTTAATTTATGCTTAAATCCTCACACAAACATATTATCAAACACCTTGAGTGCATCAATTGTTCATATCTAAGTTAGTATAAAAAATCAAGCCAAGCCACACAATATATATTCATCTCTAACAAGTTGTTCATCTCTAACACTAACAACATTAATCCTAATAAATTAACACTAATTTATGCTTAAATCCTCACACAAACATATTATCAAACACCTTGAGTGCATGAAACACCAATATATATACACAAATATACATACACCAATACATACAACATGATATATATACACCAATATACATATATATATACACCAATATACATGATATACATACACCAATATACATACACCATACATACAATTAAACAAAGCCACTAACAACAATTAAACAAAGACACACATCAATTGTTCATCTCTAACACTAACCAAGCATCAATTGTTCATCTTTAACACTAACAACAATTAATCTAACAAATTATATAAACAATTAATCCTAACACATATATATATACTAACATATATATACATATACACATTAATTCAATATATATATATCTACTAACATATATATATATATATAAAAGAATAATTACCTATGGAAGGAGAAAAAGGCGGGGAGGTTAGCGGCAAAAGCGGCGGCGGGGGGGGGGGACGATGATGGTTAGATTTGGGGAGAGGGAGGAGGAGGCTAGGACTTACGGTTTACTTAATTTGGGGAAATAAGAGCTAATGGGAAGACGCAGCGGTGGAAGGGAGGACGCCGACGGAGTTCGATTTAGGGTAGAGGGAAGGAGGCCCTACCTGCACTGGTTCGCGATTTAATTTGGGGAAAAAATATAAGTCCAGTTTCGCGATTTGAGTCGTTATTTAATTATCCGAACACTTGGGCGGGGTTTGGAACATTGTCCAAACTATCTTTGGACAGCGGTTCAAAAACCGTTGTCTAAACATTTGCACAACGGTTCTCAACCGCTTTCTAAGTGTTAAACTTGGACAAATGTTTTTTGAACCATTGTCTTTTTTTTTTTTATTTTAATTAAAACCGCTCTTTCTTTTATAAACTTGGAGAGTTGTTTAAAAAAAATATTTGTCTAAGTCTTGATTGTCTGCAAAGTTCAAATGTGTAGTAGTGAGAGTTTAAAAAAGTTTCCTATCATTTTTGCATTAATTCCTATATATAAAGTTAATGATTAAAAAAGAAATAGTGTGGGCGCATAGCTAGTTATTTAGACGTAATTACGAAAATGACATGCATAACAATTTATGAAATATCATATCCACATATATAAGAACTTGTAGTCCTTTAAATTGTGTATTATATATTCTCTTAAATACAATTTTATCATGGTACATGTAATGTAGTAATGGAATTATACCATATACCTAAATGCAATATCAGAAAAAATAGTTACTAGTAAATAGAGGATTCAAATTTTGGGTGTACATATTTAGGTTTATTACATTGAAGAGGAAAGAAACTATACTTGAAGTTGATACTTCCCATAGTAATAATTACATTTTCAAAGTAACAAGAAAAAATATAGGCAAAAATATGTAAATGTGCAAATAAAAAGGAACAAAAATGTGAAACTAAGTGGATAATTAAAAAGGAACATCTAAATAATGAGAAAAACTATTTATGCAAATAAATAAAATGAGACGGATAATAACAAATGAGTCAATCTCCCGTGAACTATGAATTTGGATTGACGTGAACTCTCTTTTTCGAGTGTCACTATTATGTATACATAATATCACTATTATACATACGAAATATCACTGTTTAAAAAATGTTTGATTTCTAAATAGTGACATTTTGTATACATGTACACAAGAGTAATAGCTCAAATACACATCATTAATAGTACATATGAATAACGGTGATATTTGAAAAAAAAATGCTAAGTTCATATACACATCATTAATAGTTCATATGCATTCAATAATTTATTTTTAAAACATACAACTTGCTGCATTAAAACATATAACTTATTTACACTGAAACGTTCAACTTATTTTACGAACACGAGTCACACTTTTCAATTCAACAAGTTACATGCTTTAAAAAATACACTGTGAAGTACAGAACACCCACTCTTGATTAAAAAAAAAAAAAAAAAAGTTGCCCCCAAGGGCATAGCCAAGTTGGTAAAGCTTGTGGTGATGTGGGGAGAAATCCCCAGGCAACGCAGGTTCGGGGATTTGTCCTGGGGATTGAATCATGTTGGCTCTCTCTCACAAGTGTCTGCCACTTGAAAGACATCCTTCGATTCTGACCCGCCTGACCGAGGCCAACCAAAGACGTGGGGAGTTTACGTCTCTTCCTAAAAAAATATATATATATTTGCGTGAAATTGAGTTCACATATATTTTTATCATAAAGAAGGGAGGTAGTACTTTTTGGGTCCATGCAATATATACAGAAACGTAAAATCAGTGTTCGAAAAGGATCCCTAGATCTATACATTTGTCTTCTTCTTCATCCGTTCAATAAATTGGTCTGAATATTAAGTAGATACCCTCAATAAATACCATCATATAATCTCATTATGCATGCAGGTCTCAAATTGGTTCATTAATGCCAGGGTCCGTTTGTGGAAACCCATGGTGGAAGAAATGTATATTCAAGAATTCAAAAACGACGCCGTTCAAGGGGACCAACCTACTGCACAAACTCCAACGCCCACCCCATTTACTCCTTCGCCTGCACCCCAAAATGATAACGACCCTTCATTAGCCTCCCCCGACGCGGCGGCGATGCGCCGGAAACTCCCCGCCGGCGACGTCTCGCTCACGCTGGGGCTGCGGCACGCCGGGAATATGCCGGAGAAGGGTCCTTTCTCAGTTGGGGGTTTTGGGAGTTGTTAAGGGGATTACTTATATAGTTAAGTAATTATATTATTGTACCTACTTTAATAATTAAGAAAAGAAAATTTAATGAAATAATGATATTTATTGCTCTCTTTTAATTAGTACTTCTATAGTTTTGTGTCAATGCTTTTTACTTCTGTTTCTTTTTCTCAAAGAGAAGACAGATTGAGAAAGTAGAAAATTATGTTAGTAATGTGATTTTATTGTAATTTGTATATAGTTTAATATCTAGTTGTCACATTTTATATACTTCCTTATTATTTGTCATTAAAAACGTTTTATGAATTAAGTGCACCGTGAAATTGAATTAATGTACTTTTAAATTATATTAATTAATATTCTCATTAGATATATAAGAGAATTGCACTGTTTTGTCATTTTAACTATTTCCCTCTATCTTTTCATACCTAAAAGATCTTTTTTGTAATTTTTAACTAAAGATATTTCATTATTCATTGCATACTTTTAATTTTTCAATTCTCTCTCATGTCTTTCGGTTCAGATCTCTTGTTTCATTTTTCTATTTCATCTCCCATTCTACATCTTAGGTTAATGACAAATGTACATCTCACCATATTAATAAATATAAGAACAAAACCCTAAAATAATCAAATAGTCTATTTAGGAAATTATATTCATTTAAGCAAAACTAATTAATTCCTACCAAATCTCATTCTAAAAAATCTTATAAAAATATTTATTATGGCTAGGTCTTGCATGCACCCGGGTGCACCGTGCACTCATAGTGCATTTTAGAAATGTGCAACTTGTTATGCTGAAAAGTGTGACTTGTTTACATAGAAAATTGCAACTGTTAATATGGGAACATAGTTGCATGCTTCTGTTTGGAATAGTTGCGTGTTTCTATTTTGTATAATTGCACGCTTCTAAAATGTATTATGAGTGCACGGTGCACCCGGGTGCACATGAGATCCACTCATTTATAATTAATCAATATAAGCTACATATATATATATATATATATATATATATATATATATATATATATATATATATATATATATACTAACCAGTAATTAAGTTTGTTAATTATTAATTGAATTTCGTGTATTATAATTTTAATCTATCATATAAAATTTAAATTCAAATAAAAAAATATGAAAATTTATTAGAAGAAAAAATTGACAACATATGTTACAAAATAAAATATGAAAACTTTAATATTTAAAAATATTATAAAATTTTAAAAGTAAACTCGATAAATTCATATAAAATTTGTATCTATGTAGAATTAAATTTAAATACAGATAAAATTTATACTTACTTATAATTATATTTGATGTAATTAATACTACTATAAGATTTATATGTAATTAATACAAATGTTAGAATGTGAAATCATATACACATACCATTGATATAAATAATTTTTTTATATATTAAGACATACAAATGTTCGAATGTGTAAACACGTAAAAAAAATAAAAAAAGTATGTTTTTTTCTTCTAATAAATTTTCATATTTTTTTTAATTGGTTAAGTTTTAAATGATAGATCAAAATTATAATACACAAAATGCAATTAATAATTAACAAACTTAATTATTAATATATATATATATAATTATATATATGTAGATTAAATTAATTAATTATAAATATTTTTATAAGATTTTTTGGAATGAGATTTGGTAGGAATTATTAGTTTTACTTAAATAAAGATAATTTTCTAAATAGACTATCAGGTTATGCTAGGGTGTTATTCTTATATTTATTGATATTGTGAGATGTACACTTGTCATTAATTTAAGATGTGGAATAGGAGATGAAATATAAAAGTGGAACAAGGGATCCAAACCACATATCCTTCATATATGATATGTCAAAGATGGTAAAAATGTTTAAATCTTATCTTCTTTAGTTTTAATGTAAATCTCTAAAGAAAAAAAGTTGTGCGCACTAATGGCATAGTACAATAGCTAGGTGCATAACTGATTATGTTTAGTGAAAGAATTAATATGGGCTAACTAATATGATAATGTTGAATGAAAATAATCAATATGATTTAATAAAAAAACTAATATTGCTCAATAAAAATAATTACTATTGTTCAATGAAAACAATTAATATAGTATCATGTAAAAATACTTCATGGTGCAACTCATAAAATGTGCATTTCTATTTGAAAATGAAAGAGGATTTAGAATTTACATAACAAGTGCAAGCATAAAAGATAAAACTTGTGTGAATTCGAGTTCACGGTAAACTCAATTTTTTCAGTATCACTGTTATGTGTAAAATCTATTATTGCTATGCATAAAAACCATGGATGAAAAAATCGGCCTAGGCGGCCGCCGGCCGACCCAATTTTGACAAAATCGATGCAAAAAATCATTTCGGTTGCTAGGCACCGCCTAGCGGACCTAGGCAGCCAGCTAGGCGGATTTTCAATTTTTAATTTAAAAAAAAAAAACAACATTCAACAATTAAAAAAAAAATTTTGAAACATTACACAACATATTCGGGATGAGCAGTCCAATATTCTAACTTTTGAGTTGGAGAAAATTGATAACTATATGCAAATGTATTTCTAATTAATTCTTTTGTAGTTTATGTTAATTCTTATATTGTTATGTCTTTTCGTTTTAGATATTGATATGTGATAATTAATTTATTATCTAGTTGAAGTTGAACTATTTGTCTGGATTTATGTTAATTTAGTTTGTAATTTTAAAAAAATAATTAAAAAAAAAAAAAAAAGTCGAACTGCCTAGTCCACGCCTAGGCGGCCTAGGGCTAGGCAATCCCAACCCGCCCGACTACCGACTTCCGACATTTGCAACCTTGATAAAAATTATTATTGTTACGAAAAAAAACTTTTATTGTTTCAAATATATTTTATATTTTTACACAGTAATAATTTTTATGCATAACAATAATATATTTTTTACATAAAATAGTGATAAAGTTCATGTATACATTTTAGTTAGCATAAAAATGAGTAACACTAATTGAGCTCGTGAGATGGAGTTCTACTACATTGATATTGTTAAGGTAAAAAATTGGTTAATCTGGTTTGACTTTTATGAGGTCAAATATAAACCCGTCTCATGCAAGACTACGATTATAAAATATTCAACTCAATATATACTAATATTTAATAAATTCTGCAATCAACGTGTAAATAAAACTATGAAACTATTGAAAAGACGATACATCAATAAAATTAACTCTCTATTAATTAAGAGCAGGACCTCGGTAAGACTTATTCATAGTACTGATACCATTACACTAAAAAACTACTCCATATCATAGCATTAAAGAATATGTGTATTAATTAATAAGAATAGTGATATTAGTTTTATAAGTGTAATAATATCAATTTAATACTATGAACAAATTTCACAGAGTTTGTCCTCTATTAATGTATAGGGGTATAGATATACGAGTAATACTTATGTGAATCAGACCTATACATGAACTCTATCACTATTATATATATAAAATATTACTGTTACGTACAAAATTATCATTGCTTAAAAAATACTTTATTTTTCAAACAGTGATAGTTTTTGTGCATAACAGTGACAATTTTTTGTGCGTAACCAAATTTTTGTACATAACAGTAATATTAAAAAAATAGAGTTCATCGTAAACTCGAGTTCACCCAAATTTTTATGTAGATATACAAGTGTAATACTTCCCTCCGTCCACCAAATTTATTTCTATTTTCCTTATTTCTTTGTCCACCAAATCTATTCTCTTTTTCCTTATTTGTTTGTCCATCAAATTTATTCTCATACCTTTTATGAAAACATATACTTTATCTTTATCCTCCAACCATCACTTTTAATTACTTCAATTGTCGTTGTACTTTACTCACAAATAATCACTTTATTTATAAATTGACCCCACAAATACCCTATAATACTCTTAGAGTTGGTATGCTGTGAAACTTGTTCACCGTGAAATTGGTTTTTTTTTTTTTACAGACATACTCTTTAAGTAATATAAGTCACATCATTCAGTTATCACTACGATGTCCTCACTACAAGTAAAAATGCCTAATAATACACATATTTTAATACACTATTTTTTATATGTCATTTTAGATAGTCTAATGTTACATTGAGTTCTCAAATACATGTTACTACACTATTATAAAATTTATCACTACACTATCTAGTAATTGTCATAATATGGTTCTATTAAGACACAAAGATTAATGTCATTTTAAGGAAAAATATCTATTAATACACTAGTTTTAATACATTAATCTTGAACTGTCATCATAGCTTTTTCATTGATACGCCAATTTCTCAAATACCTATTTCACACTATTATAATATATAATACCACACTACTTAGCTAATATCATATTAAATAATACAATATAATAATAGGTACTATAATTTAATAAATAAAATAATGACGTTAGTTAAAAAAGGAATTTAAGAGGAACTAATTAATCTCACCCCTTTTCCCCAAAATATCTTGCCCTTGGCGCAAAGAGAAAAACAGATCTATATGCCCAACTACTTGCCGCCAGTGTCGTCGCTTTTCTACCAGAAATTGAAATGTAATCTTAATTTTTGAATATCATCTCTATTCTCATATCTATTCTTCCAATCTTCAACTATCCTAATCCAATTTCCAAATATCCTAAGAAAAATTTATGGGTTCTCGCATTTGAAGAACTGCTGATCTTAAGGTACATCTTTTTCTTCGACTCTTTCATTCAATTACTATATCGTTGATATTAGTTATCTCATCTTGCATTTGATCGTAAAACTTTCAGTATTTGATTTAACCAATAGAAATAGGTTTCGATATTGCGAGTTTTTATATTCTTAATTGGGATTAATTGGGATTTTGGTGAAATTTAGAGTTATTTATTTGGATGATTTGTTTCAGTGAATATAGGATTTGGGTTGATGAATTAATCAGTTTCGAAGTTGACTCTTAGATGATGATTCTGATTGTACGAACTTGTGAATTGAATACCAGTCTTAAGGCTGTGTTTATTCTGAGATTTAAGTGAGTGGAGCAAGTCAAGGTTTTATAATTCAGAGATTTAGAATCCTTGATGAATAATAAATGTACGTGTTTGTTTTGGGATTTGAGTAGTATGAGATTTAATTTTATGTCAAATCAATATTTAATAATGATTGATATTATTTTATTATATTATATTGATTGAGATGAATAATAAAGTGTGATATATTGGGAAGAGTAATAATAGGTTTATTGGTATTTGTAGGTATGGATTTAATGTGTGATTTGAAAACCAGATTCTAAATCCCAAACTCGTATAAAACGGGGAGCGCAAAGTCCTAAGTCCATCCGTGTGAATCCCAAAACAAACAGGTGTTTGTTGAAGAGACTAGGGTGTAAGGTTGATTTTCTTACTCTTTGTGTTAGTTATTCAAATAATATGTCTAATTTCTCTCTGTAATTTAGGATATGCTACTGTTCTATGACTGTTTGTTGTTGGAATACCTTCAAAGAGTTAGAGGAGCCACTTTTAATCGAATAGTTCCTACTTATGAAGTTAATTCTGCAAACTTATCACTGAATTCTTTGTTTGTCCCTCTAGAAGGAAATGAGGTGAGCATGTGGAATATATACAAGAGTCAATTTCTTGCTAAAAGTATGCTATTGATACTTGACCAAAATGAATTAGGAACTATCTAACTAAATATACCATTAGAGAAGAAAATTGTGCACATAAATGATGAGTTCTTATAAGTTCTAACTCCCCCTATATCTATCATCTTCCTAGATTAGGGGAAAAAAAAGTTTAGGTTCAAGGAGAAAAATATTTATTTTTTAGTTAAATTAGTTTCAAAAGAAAGAAAGATTAGCAGAAAATATGTAGAATTCTCTCTCTCTCACACACACACATGTGCTCTGGTTGTTTAGTAAGCCTCTCTTCCAGCAAATGGGCTACTTCAAGCTCCAAGTATCTATAATATGAAACTAAATATCAAACCTTTTCAATTATTGATCAATAGAGTTACTTATGTTTTTCTTTTTTATTTTCTTTCCTCAGAACATTGTCATAACAATATGGATAGAAGTTACCGAGATGGACTAAATATTTCCTATACTTTCTTTTTCGAATGCATCCGTGAATGGAATGATATTATGTACATGCAAGTGTTGCGTTTGCAAGCAGAAAATGTGTGTTTGAACACTTGATAGTTGATGGGTTTATTCCTAGGTACACTGAATGGATAGCTCATGAAGCTTTCTAGGTGTCCTTCATGTTCGTTTCAACGTCAACGTGATTGTTCGGGGAATTCAACATATGCTGATGGCATTGAAGGTTTAATTAATGATGCTTTTTGGAGAACATTGAAGGTTTAATTAATGATGCTTTTGGAGAACCACAAGAGCATGCTGTTATGGAAGACCAGAATGATTTTCTAGGGGATGCAGAAATTGCTTGTGGGCAAGCTGAAAATGTTTGAGTTGATTGATTCTTCTAAACATAAATTACATGAAGGATGTGAAAAGTTCTCAAAACTTTTATTCATAATTCGTTTGTTGCACCTAAAATGTCTTGGAGGATTGTCTAATAAAGTTTTTATATCAAGAATGTGTCCAATTGTTGAGTTTCCTGAATATTGTAGGTGATGGTTTTCAATTGGTTTCTCATTAAATCAGGTATTGCGTTCAAGTACAATGCGTCCAGACTTCAAAGATTCCACGTAACAAAGCTTGCCTTCAAATTTAAGAAATTCTTATTATCATTAGATTGTCATTTGAAATATCTGATTTTTTTTTTATAAGAAAAAAGTATTATTAAAAACAGAGGTTGCCTAGGCATAAGACATACCTATAGCAGCAGAACTTTTTAGAGAGTTCCTAACATTCTAAGGCTTTTTGAGCATGAAGCCACATATATGCTTTTTACATTTATACATTTTTGTGATCATGTTTCTTGAATTTTGGAACTGTGAGTTATTACTACTTGTTGCATAACATATTTCTTATATCTGCATGATTGTGGAAAGTGTACTGAAATTTAAGAAGTAATGAATTGAGCAGATTTTTTTGGCATCTGCATGTTTCATTTTCATGGTTGTTTTATATGGAGCTTGAATGTTGATTGATATTGATAGCATAATGGCTTAAGCATCTTAAGATGCTTTGTTGGGTTGCTGCAGTGATGGATACTTTGTGTAGAGTTTTTAGATACAGATCCCTTCAATTTCTTTGTGCAAAGTTCTTGTAACTTTCGGATAAAGATAGCGCAATGTGTGGGTCTCATTCTTTGTACTTTTATTCATTATTTTATTATGTGTCTGTCACTCTTCAAAATTTACAAAAAAAATATTAAAAATTAATGTATATTATCCATTTCCAGAGTTTTTAACCAGCGCTTCTGTTAATGTCACATAATCATCCAATTTAATCCAATAAAGATAATTATTTATAAATATTTATCTAGACATGTATGTGGACTTAAAGAATCAACATAACCCCCTCTTTGTCAAACATAAACTTCTCTGCAAGATAAAATCTTGTATGCATCAGGTTTTTCATGCAATTTAAGTATATTTTTAAATAGTATTAATTATTTTATTAATAGGTATTAGTTTATCAGTATTTATTGTTTTTATTAAAAATTATTAATTGTGTACAATTGCATCGTGCAACTAATATACAAGAAAGTTACCCCCTCCACAATTAATCAAACAACTTATGTAATAATATATCAGACACGCGTATAAAATGTTTAGTTGCACGAAAACACATTTAATACAACCATATCTATAATTAACCAAACAATTTTTCAAAATACTATATTCATGTTGCTTTTCAAACATGCACGACACATTATCTAAAGAGAGTGTTTGCAAATTCCACACACAGTTTAAAGGCACTCTTAAAAAGCTCTTGAAAAGCTAAAGTTACGAGGAGACAACTTTTAAAAATAGTGAATTATGTCATCTCTAGTTGTACTTGCAAACACCCCCATTAGCTCTTTTCCGATGAAAATTCAACGATTGATAAGAAAAATAGCCCTTTGGCGTGAACATTTTAGAATTTGCATCTAACTTATATTTATATTGTACTATTTGAGTACTCAAACAATACGACTATAAAGTTTTCCGGTATTTTATATGAACCAGATACGCCATGCAATATAAATGTATTTTTTTACGGTATTAGTTGTTTTTACTCAACAATATTATTGGTCAATATTAATTATTTTTTTTAACTAAATAGTACTAATTGTTACATTGAATGCAATTGGTGTATTTTTAATCCATAAAATCATAATATTTCTTTAACTACCAAAATAATACTATATTCCATCCAAAATACATGTTTTTTACTACCAAAATAATGCTCTATTCTACATAAGACTTTAAAAGTTACATTAAAAACTCTATACAGTTATATTGTCGGGATCGGGAAAAAATATTAATACAGTGAAGTTATTCCTAAATAGAGTTTTACATAAAACAAATATTTTTTTCTTAATATTCAATATAATATATGTTGTATTACACATATGTGAATCCATTAAGAAATTTATGTAACTAATTAATATGAATTTTACCACAACAAATACATGCATTTTGATAGTATACAATACATGTATAAACTAATCAGACGAGTTATTACGTACACGCAAGTTGAAGAATTTAGTGACAAACCATAAAATTAAAATGTTCAACAATCATCTATAGATTAATATTTTAGATCATTTTAAATTTTTTGTAGTGATACACATATTTTTTTTAAAATAATGTTATTTATTTCTATATGGATGCATAAATCCTCAAAATTAGACCGAAAAAATATATGACATATTACAATGTGGAGTTTATTCCTAAATATAACTGGTTTCAGGTTATGACCGTAATTTTTTATTACTACAGAGAAATTATTCCTATGTAGAGTATTTCTATGGGGGATTTTTACGGTATTACTACTTGAGATATATTTAATGACTCAAAAGATAAAATAAGGAAGAAAAAATCATTGACCATGAAAAATATAAAATCTTCATATTGCAATTTTTACTGCCTTATCAAAATTTTAATTATTTATCTATTTTTATCTAAGACTCAACAAAGACAAACAAAATTTATAGTGAATTATTTGCAATTTTTTTTATAAATCAATGATTTACTTAGTGCGGACATTTACATTTATTATATATTAATTTTAATTAATTAATAAAAGAATGAAATAATTAGATTTATTATCACAGTGATTAAACAAAAAAGGCTAAGACTCCATTTGGATGGATGGATTTGAAAATTCATAGATTTTACACATAAATCATACTCTTTAATGAATTTACAAATACTTAGATGTGAGAGTTTGAGGAAGAGGGTGAAGGGGGAGAGGGGGAAGGGGTGGAGATGAGAAAATTTCACAAATAATTTGTGTGTGAAATCCATGGATTTCAAATCCATCACATCCAAATGGAGCTAAAGGAATTTTTATGCAAAATTCTTAATCTCTTAATTAGTACTACCGCCCAAATTTTAGTATGTCAATTGAAAGAAAAGCAGCGGGAGGCACCCCGCCAAGAATGAGAAAGAAAACCATGGATCGTGGGCTAGGGCTTCTTCCACGAAGGATCGACGTTTTCCTGTTCCAAAAGTATAGTGCTTCTACCGATTTTCGTCCTCTTTACAATTGAAGGTAATGAGCATATCAAAACCTCTTAATTCCTCTTGAAAGCGTTATACTTTTTCGCTTTCTCTACTGATGGGGTCTCAGTTGATTACTCTTCCTTTAACTGCTCATATATTTCAATTTGTAGATTGAATAGTTTAATTTTGAGGGATGATGGTTGTGCCGGACTGAATGTTCACGTCAAAATCTATTTCTTTGAATAAATTGATTTTATTTTTTTTATTTCAGGGGCAAGTTTGGATTTACAGATTGTAGAGTCACAAACAATTGATTAGGTATGTCATTCTTATTTCTTTCTGTTTCAATGCCATTTATTTAGTTGATCAAAAGTTTCACTTGATGAGGTATGTATTACTAGTTGCAATAATATTTATTTAGTTGGTTCTATGTTTGTTAAAATCTGAATCATAAGGTTTTAGGATTGCAGAATGAAAGTATAGATGCTCTAATGGATTAATAGTTGCTTGTTTACATGCTCATATGGAGTTTCATGATAATTCACTTGCTGTTTTTTTTTTCTCTTTGAATTGGTAGTAGTGAAAAATTCTCTGTTACTAGTATTTTACACGATTTAATCAGCGAGTAATAAAGTTATTTCAAGCTTCAAATCAGTGAGTAACAGAGCCTTATCGTCGTGGGTATGTATGTTTATCATAATGTTGTAGCAGTTTTGCACTTATTTATTGTGGATTTACTCATCTCTTTGTCATTAAAGTTTGGATTGTGGTTGTTGTTTTACCTATTACCTTCTCCTTGTTTTGTTAGTATACTATCATGGTTTGCAAGTCCAATATTTCTGTTTTTGTACAAGTAATTTGCAACCACTAAGAATATTGACATCAAGAGATCATCCTCAGATTGCTCATGGTCAATTTGACATGTCAAATTGTTGGGATGCAAATATGAATAGACTATTTATATGCTTCTTTTACATCATAATAAATCAGTAGTCATAAATTAGTGGTCAATTTTTCCTTATTATTGTTCTTTAATTTTCAGCACTGGCATCTAAAGCTCAAGAATAAAAGACTTCAGCAGGGATGTTCGGATACACTTGGAAACAATGCTTTTGGCTCAACAAAGTTGTGGTGATTCACAAGTACCCTCTATGCAACATGGATTATCACCTAACTCTCTACCAAACAGCGCCACAACAAATCTACCTCCTATGGTGAAGTCTCTTTTATTTTTAATTATCTATTACCAATTATATTACGTCTTAGTGGTCATATACATTAAATCACATTAAGTTTTATTGTTTTTCCTTAAAGTTTGGTGTATGTGATTGTCGGAAGTTTATTCGATCCTAAAAAATTGTAGCTAAAGGATGTGTTTTAGTATCTGTCCATGTTCTGAAGTTGGAGGCCAACTCTTTGGATCAAATTGGTGTGATGTAAATGCGAAAGTGGTGTTTGAACCTGAAGAAGAATTGATTAGGCCTCATGGTATTTTTCAAAAGATTGCACATGTACTTGGTGAAATGATTGCTTGGCCTTGTAACTTGGTATGCATTTTTATTATTCTTAACCATGT
Source organism: Stenogyne calaminthoides (assembly GCA_037126765.1). NCBI lineage: Eukaryota > Viridiplantae > Streptophyta > Magnoliopsida > Lamiales > Lamiaceae > Stenogyne > Stenogyne calaminthoides. The sequence goes on along the minus strand of JBBCBC010000028.1, from coordinate 29,015,171 downwards.
TATTAGTATAAATTTATTTCTGCATAATTAGTTTGATTTTCTAACTATTTTATATAATATGTGCAAGTGACACCCAGTGAAGGTTGATTACTTCTGGAATATTGATTACAACGATGATACATCGTGTAAGTATCTTTCATGTTTTTGTTTGCTCTTGGTACTAACTGAAATGGATATTTTTAGTATCTTAGATCATTTGAGATCACCTTTTGCTTATAAGATATGAATGTTCCCTTGTGCAACTACTAGAAGAAAAAAAGTGGAAAATTTTGTTGTCTTTTATTGCTTGCTCATTGTCTTTTGTAAATATTCTGGAAATTATATTTCAAGCTCTAGTGTTATGTTGCCATAGAAAAATAATAAATTGTACTGTCATGGAAATTCGTAGTTCCAATCTTCTAGTTGTCCACATGGAAATTTGTAATTATTACAGACTTGACTACTATTTACATCATTTTGCTTGACGCTGAGGCCTGTAATGATCAAATTATTTGCCTATATTTGCTGATTGTGAATTGAAGAACTTTTTTGGTCTGAGGATATATGTGTGTGTGTATTTAAATTGCATATTCTGTACAATCACTTTTACGTCCTCAAATCATGTTTATGCAGTATTTTAAACTTATGGCAGATGTTATGTGTTTTTGTAGGGGGGCTGAATATCTGGACTTAAAAGGATGAAGATTGATCGATTTGTTATTGCTAAAGATCAGAGGATCAGAGAGCCAAATATACTCAATTAACAATTTCAATTTTTTTTTATTTTTTTTTAGAACGACTTATGCAGAGATTATATTGACTATTTGTATAGAAATTATAAGATGTAAATTCAAGAGATGTTATCAAGTATAGTATGGTTAACGCGAAGACATCTTCAATATTATTCTTTCACATATATTTTTTCTGATTTATTATTATTGTGGTAATTATTTAAGTATTATCAATATTATTATAAATTTTGTTATTAATCCAATCGAAAATACATTTATAAAAGAAACTGTCATGACACTTATTATTGTCTTATTAATTAATATTTTAAAAATTAATAATAAAAAAACAGTTTAAAGTTAAGGTATCACGAGACTTAATTATGTAGTACTATTTAAGATTGAGAATCATGGTAACCGAAAATAATTCTAATAATAAATCTATCACGACACTAAATATTGCATTAATAATTAATATTGAGAATTAATATAGTTGATTAAGTGTAGACTAAACTAACTTTTCAAGACATTTGAAAATGTGTTAATAGATGGATATCTATCATTACATTAATTTATAGGACACTTTAAAACAATGTCATGATAGATAAATTGTATTAAAAAGTTATATATAATTACACTTTTAAATGTCAGGAAAAACCCTTTTTCTAGTAGTGCCTCTGCTATAATATAAGTCATACTCTTCACTTTTATGAGTAATAATACCCTTATAGTAAAAAGTCACACTCTTTAATAAAATAAGTCACACTCCGTAACTAGTTTCTCCGTGAAACTTGTTCACCCTATACTTTGCCATACTCTTACTTTATTTACTTTATTTACCTTTTTCGTAAATGTTCTGTTAAAAAAGGTGGGAATAAATTTCGTGGAGTGAGGTAGTACAAGATATTTTGAAATTAGATCTTATAAGAATATATGATATTATCCCAAGATTTACGCTAAAACAAGAAAATAAATAAAAAAGAAAAACTTATCTAAATAAGGATGTGATACAGAGAGTGAATGATTGTAGTCTATCATCCATATGTCCAGCGTAATTAGAATTGGTAGTCGTTAGAGAAAATATTCCTATATATAATAAAATCCTAAAAACATGGAGTTGTATTTTAGCCAATTTTTTGGAATCTAATTAATTCGGATGGGGGCATTAAACCTGATACCATTGTAAAAGTTAGTTTTATGTTTCAAAATTTACTGACAGCGTAATAATATGAGTCTTTGATATATACTAGTACAATATGTCAAATAAAGCAAAATATCACAATATACCATAAAAAAATTGCGGGAAAAGGTAATAAATATTAACTAAGATAAACATATATGTATAAGGAACTAATTAGATATATACAAGGACAGTAATCTCTTCTTTTATATATTTTTTCCGAAAAGATATATAAGGAATGTAATGTTGGGTTATGGAGCCCGAGTGAAACGGGGATGCAGAGCGCGGGAGGCGCTCGACCAGTGCTCGAGGTCGAGCACTATTGCTCGGTCGAGCGCCCCCCTATCCAGCGCCATGAGGGCGCTCGAGCTAGATAGTTGATCGAGCAGAACCGCTCGACCAAATGCCCTGGTTGAGCGGTTCCGGAGGCCGAGACGCGGATTAGGGCTTCGGCCCAGTTTCATCTTTTAGGGTTTCGGTTTTTTGTATAAGTACCCCCTGACTCCCCTATTGTATCTTGCACTACTTGCACTATCTTATACGATATAGTAGATCTCTCCTGGTTTGGTAGTGCCCCCAGATGTAGTCAGTCTGACGAATTGGGTAACCAAATTGTTTGTTCCTCTAAATTCCTAGTTCCATTATTTTCTCCTATAATTGCTTGTTTAATTCCTAACATTTAATTAATTATTATATAGAGAAAATCTTGAGGATCAAGTTTCATATATCTGCAACACTAACATATTAACATACATATAAATATGCGTGGCGGGTTCACATTATCATCACATTACTTTGATCAGATCATCCAGAAATTCAAATTAAAACTCCAATTATCAAATTATTTCCGGGAATTTCAACAATGGCGAGTGGCAAATTGAAGTGGCTGAAGCCGTGGTTACAACTTCCGTTTTACAAAGAAAAGTGCACAAATTTGGTGCATGAAAATAAGTACATGACAATCTATTGTACTGATTGCATGGAACCTCCAATGTGCCAATTGTGTTTGAAAAAGTCGAGCCAACACCAAGATCATCAAATTCTCCAGGTAACAAACTGATCATCTTTAATTAAAATCTCAAATTTTGTACATTATTTTTTTATATTCGAATGTATAAAAATCTGGGATTTTTTTAGAATATTGCTCACAGTTTATTTAATTTGTATGGCACTGTTTGAAGCCTTAAATAAATATCTGTACGACATTGGGGAACTAGTGTTTAATTTATTTCGCCCACTGTAACTTTTTGCCCTTGTTTAATATCTGACTTCATGCAGCCATTAATTGTTGAATGATGTGAATTGTGAAAGTGTGCAAATTGTGTGTGATATAAATATTATTTCCACTAATATTAATTAGGCTCGGTATTATATGCACTAATTAAGTGTTCCATGCATTCTATAATATATTTTGAAAACTAATTATAACTTGTTGTACTGAAAAGTGAAAAGTGCTCAATTATGTTTTAAGAACACAGAGGTTGCACGTTTTAGTGTGTAACAAATCGTAAGTTTCAAGTTTCTAAGAACCTCCTTAAAATTCACTTTAAGGAATACAGAGGTCACAAAAGGTTGCACGTTTTAATTGCACACTAAGGAGGTTGTAACAAAACTTGCGCACCTCTGTGTAACAAATCCACTTTCATTTCTCAAACAAATTAATAAAACATTATTTATTGTGCTTAAAATTCTGGATTTTATCTATAAATTTTTATATTCTTATTTATTGAATGACAACATGATAAATTTAATAAAGCAACTGATCACTATAATATATATATATATACATAAATACTAATTGCAGGAAAAGATAACAAAATCTATAAATACTGTTTAACTAATAAGGCCAGGAATGTAGTTATTCATTAATCTTTTAAATTTTTGTTTTTAAATGTCGAAATTGAATTAATTTGTGAATTTTTGTTACATGATTGTTTTGAGGTGGAATAGGTTTGTATTGCTTCACGAAGGCCGGCCATTTATGTAAAAGAGATAAGCAAGTGTCTGGATGTATCACATATTCAAGAATACACTATAAATGGCAAGAAAGTAGTGCACCTTAATCCCTGTGAAAGAGAAAAGGAGACTTTAAATCAAAGTCACAAACCTATCTGCAAAGTATGCAAGGGGAACCTCATTGACTCCTACAACACATTCTGTTCAATTGCTTGCAAGGTAACTACATTTTAACTTCAAACCTACTTGTGTTTTGTTAGGCTTTTCAGTTAATTTGTTAATTTGCATTATCAACTTTTATTTTTTAATTGTTACTCCTTATTGTACTGCCATGTCTTGTTTAAACATTGTTTAGGCCTTTACTTATTACACATAGCAGTTTATTGTAGTGTTAATTTGCGTGAAATCCCCCATGCATGGTTTGTAATTGGTTTGAGAAAAATTCCGCTAGCTTCTCGTAGTTTGAAAATTGCATGAAATATCTATTTACTTTATAAAATTAATAAAGCGAATTTGGCTTCTTTAAAAAAAAAAGTTAACGATTTTATCTATTTTCTCTATATCCTCTATAGTATTAGTATAGTCTCAAAACATCAAAAAATTTAAAAGAAAAATACAAAAAATAGAGGAAATAGATGAAATTGTTAGCTAATTATTTTTTTAAGCAAAGAATATTCGCTTTATTTTATAAACCAAATGGGGTTCCGTACAATATTCAAACCACGAATGAATTTTGCGCAACATTTCCAAAATAAAGAGGGTTCGTTGAAATTAATTAACCCAATTTATTTTGTAGAATGTAGAGTATTTTGTAAGTGAGACATCTCATACAAGACTTCCCTGTTAGCTAGAATATTTTTTTGGTAACAGAATTAGTGTGGCATTCTTTTCGAAATCAAGTGTTCCATAATTTTGTGAGGAATGAGTTCCATTACATATATATAATATATATGTAACTAGCAACCCTTTGATTCTGTTTTTTATAAAGTGTATGGTTTAATAATTTGGGTAATATTTATTATATTATTTTCTTTGACAGATCACTACAATGAACATGGAAGTAGATATGAAAAACGATTTGCCAATAGTGAAGGAAAGTGAATCAAAACCCATTGTGGGGGAAAATAATGCACAAATATTGCCAAAGGGTGGTTCATTCCGCAAGAGAAGTCGAAAAGGGATCCCTATCAGAAGCCCCTTATCTTAAACAAATATATATAAGCATATACCACCTCCGTCCCAACTCTCTTTTCATATTACATTTTTTTCCCGTGTTTCAGCGAGCACGTTGTTTATTAATATTTGAAATTATAAATTGACTTTTAAGGAAGGGTATGATAAATCTCCCTCTTCTCTATTATATGTCTCCTCTATTTTTTTTTTAACGTCTGATAAAACAAAAACAAAATCTGGAATTTCAAAGGAATCTTACGCCAATAAAATTTGGAAATACAACTATGTTAAGAGTATCACATAAGTTGAGTTTTACTATCATTGAAACACAATTACTTGTGATAAAACATAAGTGGCAGTTAATCTGGAGTTGCAGCACAACACGCATTGAATGCTTTAAGAACTTCTCGGCACATCTTCGAACACAAGTCTCCTCTTGTTTATCGAGTGTTTTACGCCGAAAAGTGTCCACACAGTTGGTGAAACATCGTTCCACCAATGAATTGTACATCCTTAAACTATCACGGATTTGGAGCTGGTCGATCATTGAAGACATTCGAAGCTTATCTTCCTCAGGAAGCGCGTCCAAATCTCCAAGCATATTCTTGTCCATTTTCAGTTACTCTGCGGCTGAAACCTTCAATTTCATGAAATTCAAATTCAGTGTGGCAGGATATACAAATATCAGTTAGTTGCATGATTATTTTTAGGCCAGAACATATGCTCCACATTGGTCATTATTGTTAATGTACGACACTCGTTTCAGTACTAGCTTTTAATGCCAAAAGTAACTTTTACCATTTGACAATATTTGAGTGACCAAAAGGATATCTCAATGGAAGTTTTCATTTTAACAAAACATTAAAGTTATCCAAGTGCTATGAACCTAACTCACCTATGCCTAGATTTTATATAAACTGCTACTATTTAAGCAACCTTGGATTACCAGCAAAATGCAAGTTGTATATAGAGTAGAGATAACAACAGAGAACTTCTCTTTTTTCGTTGAAACAGCAAATTTATTAAAGATAGGGATACACCGCCCTTACAAAGAGAGAGTGTTCGACAGTACAAGAAACGGAAACAGCACAGCCTCGACCGATGCTAGACTCTAACTATAACACGCCTGACCAGTATAAATTTGGGTTTGAGACCCACTCGATCGTTTAAACCATACGAATTTAGAATCCATCTTCTAAATTTTGCCCAACTCCACGATCTAGTATGACATAACTCAAAACACTCATCTACTTTACTCTTTTGATTTATGAACACGACATTATTTATGTGTTTCCTGCAGATTCCCCAAACAATACACAACCATAAAAAACTCGTCTACATCACAATTTAATGTGTACCTGTTTAACAAATCCAACCTCGAATTAAGCATGTTAACCTAACGATCCAACAAATGAACGACGCCTCCACTCTAGAGACAAACTATTTAGTTCAAACTAGTCGAACCAAGAACTTCTATGTAAGATCTTAACTCTATTTAAACAAGCACAAATTGGTACACAAAAAGTCAATTTCTCACTATACCCGAACTGCAAATTTATATTCAAAATGAGACACTCTATGCCATTTTCCCTGTAAATAACCACATCAAAAACTGTTTCTGAACAGCAGCCTATTGATAGCCATTAGCCAATCATAAAAACTCGGAATCTGAACCATGAAACTAATTGATTAATAATGATAAATTTATAAATACAATGATTAATTAGTTAGATATGTATAAAGAAGAATGATAATGATTTGTTTTCCTGAGCCCAGTTTCAAATTTTTATCATCTGAAATTATAGTAGCTTTATTTAATCTGAGTTCTGAAGTTAGAAATTAGGGAAGAAAACTAACCAATTCAAGTTAGACACTCGAGCCGAAATACCAAAAAAAAAAAAATCATCTAAAAAATTTCAACCAAAAACCGATCAATTTTTTCAACCAGATCGAACTGAAAATCATCAAAATTCAGCGAAATCCAAACCAGAATTAGAAACCCTTAATCGCCAGGTTGTCTGGAATAAATGCCGGAATCAGAAACAATTCAATCGAACAAATAACAGCTTAAGAAAAATCAAAACAACGAAGATTATAGATAAACCCAAATCCAAATCTAAATTCCGTAATAACAATGTGATCGATAATTTGTTGCTCAGAAGTGATACAAAAATTAAAAAATCTGGAATCTTACCGAATCGAGATTTAATCAATTTATCCAAAAAAAAAACGAATCGCAATTTCAGCAAATTCCCTGCATAGCGCTAAGCGCACGCTATTACGCTAAAAACGATTGTAAATGAAACCAAGCAACTAATAAAACGAAGGGAATATAAAACAGAAATATGGGCATGGGCTAAGCCCAATCAATTAAGGTTAAGATGGGCTTAGCCCAAAAGCAACTCCAGGCCTTTGATATATATATATATATATATATATCTAATAAAAAAATCTACAAATAAATGTCTCCTATGTGGTTCATATATGGTCAAAAATTAATGTTGTAAGCGCCAAATTTACTTCAGTGAGTTTCAACAATGGCGGGAGATAAATTGAAGTGGTTGAAGCCATGACTGCAACTTCCGTTTTACAAAGAGAAGTGCACGTATCCGAATCATGAAAAGCACTATATGACAATATTTTGTACTAATTGCATGAAACCACCTGTTTGCAAATTCTGTTGGGACAACAAGTCGAGCCAACACAAAGATCATCAACTTCTCAAGGTACGAAAACAAAACTCGAGTACATACTTTAAAAAAAAAAAAAAAACTTTAATGATTATATTAATATTGTGTTGAAAATTAAATTACTAAAAGTTTTCCAATTGTGAGAGTCCTGAGAAAAATTATCTCAACACATGAGACAGAGTTCCGTTCTCTTCTAATATTTGAGTCATATTTTTATTTAAACAGTCATGTGTGACTAATGGAGCTTTATACAATTTTTTTATTTTATTAATACTACCTATTAAAATATGTAGGCACAATGTGCAACACATATTGTTAGGATTAGTATAAATAAATATACGATTGAGTGCCCGTGTACTCAGAGTTAGATGCATGCATTTTTTTACTGAGCAAAATAAATAAATAAATATATATGCACAACTGATATTAGATTCTTTGAATTTATCAGCACCGTGAATTATCGAAATTAATTGGCCGGTCCTCAAAATTAAATCGGCTGAGTCGAACACTAAATTAAACCCTAACAAACTTACAGTTGGTTGATGGTTGATGATGAAGAATTACTTATCAAGACTTTTAAGGGTTTTTTTTTTTTCGAGCACAAGACTTTTAAGTTTTAACCTCTATATATATATATATATTTAATTATATAGCACGTATAATATCTAAGAGTCACTCTCTTGTGCACCCCATGCACAAATTCAAACTCGTGCAATTGGATTCAATTTTAATTTGGATGAACTATGTATTCTAAACCTTAACCCCTAAACAATGAACCCTAAATATCATATATGAACCATTCGGGCCGGGTGAACCATGAACCACTTGGGCCGAGTGAACCATGAACCACTCGGGCCGGGTTTGGGTCCGGGTCGAGGAAAAAAAATCTAAAACTGAAATTAAAGTTAAAAGAAAACTGAAATTGAAAAAAACAAAAAACACTAAAATTGAAAAAAATAAGAAAAAAAACTCCTAAAATTAAATTGCACCAAATTGATTTGGTGCAAATGGTACACAGTAGAATTTGCCAACATCTAATGTTAATTTTCTATACAAGAAAATTCTCATATAACTAGTATTTTTTCATAAAAACTTCAATGATTTTATACTGTTGGATTGAAATTAAATTAGTAAACATTTTTTATTTGAGGAAACATTTGTAGTATTATTTCGTACATGAGACAATATTAACTTTAGTCATACTTTTTTTTAGAACATGATTGATAAAAACCACATAATTAAATTTATGGATCATATAATATCACTACAAGAAAATAGAAAATTATCTATGGAATATTTCAACATGCCTAAGGAATTCTCAACGAAAATAGTTTCGTCCTTAAATAGTAAAGATTGTCTATGATTTACCTACAAAATTTCTTAATCCTATATGCATTTTCATTCATAGGTAAATTTGTCTACTGAATGTAATTCATATGTAAATTTATTTATAAGTCATTTCTAAACTACAAATATGATTGACAATGGAAATATAAGTTGCCTAGGGAATTATCTTTGGTAGTTAATTTGTTTGCCTACGGAAATTACAAATGTGTATATATTTTTTTCGTAGGTAATTTGTTTGTCTATGAAATTATTTTGTGTAGATAATTTTTTATAGATTATTTTAAAAATTGATAGGCAAATCGTAGACACTACTCACATTTTAAGGACCAAATTATTTTTGTAGGAAAATTTTGTAGGCATTTTCTTGTAGTGTGTGCTAGCTAAATGGAATGCATGCATAAACTATTTTTCATAAAAAAAAAAATCGTTTTATTTTTACTACCATGTATTATGTATATAACGTGCAATGACATTGTTATGACTAGTGATAAATAAGGGTATGTTTAGTTGGACACTTTAAACGTGAAGTTATGATAATTGAATGGAATGAAACTGATTCTCCACTTTTGGAAAATCTACCATTGTCCCAACTAGGCGAGGCGTGGGGTTTCATTCCACCCCTCAATATTACCCATAGTATTTTTCATTCCTCGATTTTTATCGAACACACTATATCTAAAATAATTGAATATCATTGTGTCCTTAATTATTTGAATTTAATAAAGAAAATTATTTATGTCAATACAGTAAATAAATCAAATACCCCACGAAAATTCGAAACCCACCCCATACAGTTAACCTAAAAATATCACAAACTCTCATGTGAAACTTGTTCATAGTATGAAACTCATACCATTACACTAATAAAATGACTATGCTTATAAACTAGTACGTACAACATTTAATACTATAATCTCAATTTATAATACAATGGTATTAATTGATAAGTGTGATGATATTAATTTATAAGTGTAGTGGTATAAGTTTCATACCTATGAATAAGTTTCACTAAAGACCTACTCTAAAAAGAATTATCCACCAATTTTAATGTTAGTTATGTCAAAAAAATTCAAATAGAGTATATAGATAAGGATATTTAGATGACCTAGGCAAAGTATATGGCGATATGAACAAGTTTCACACAAAAATCTGTGAAACTGGTTAAAGAGTGTGATTTATATTACTAAAGGATATTAGTTATGATAATTGAAGGGTGTGATTTTTTACTATAAAGAGTATTACTAACGTTGAAGGGTGTGATTCAGGGACGGATCTAGGATTTAACGGTGCGGTAGGTTGATTTTTTTTTTTTAAGTTTCGTCATATTAAAATTTTATATTTACATATATTATTTTTTTTAATATAATGATTTAGGTGGTGTTATATGGGCCTTTAAAACATAAAACTTATTAGTAATTAAGACTGAATTTATATATATTTTTAATAAAATATATTTCAAAAGATTGGTGTTCATTTATAAAATATGTTGCTTTTCTATTAATAAATAATATTTAGTTAAAACAAAATCATACAACTTATTCTCAGTATTTTTTAATCATTTCAAGAAATATTTATCAGTTTAAAAAATATCTCATTTAACTCAGGTTAATATATTATTACATTTATAATTTCTCTTTTTTTAATATTAAAGTTACCAAAATTTTATCATTATCACAATATATAACAAATAAAAAAATAAATTATTAATACATATTCCTCAAAAGAAAAGGACAAAAATTGAGAGAACAATGTAGATATTTAATATTGAACAAGTTAAATAAATAAAAAATACTAAATGAAAAAAATAGAACCATATTCAGATGATTAAACTCTAAATGTTTGGGTGTGAAAGCCTCAAGAAAACACATCCACAATTAATTACAATAAAATAAAATTTTTGTTGGGGATGAAATTCTTGAATTTCAATACTTTAATTAAATTATAATAAGAAAAAGAAAAAAAGAAGACAGGTAGATCAAAAAAAGAAATTTATATCAAATTGTATCTTAATTTAATAACTGAATAAAAAGTGTGGGGATGAGCTTTAATTTTATATTGAAATTTGTAAAAAATTAAGTTGAGCTTAAATTCATATATTTTATTTTATTCACATATTATATATAAATATATAACAAGTTAGTGGGAGCTTTTGCAGCCCCCTCTAAGATCCGTCCATGATGTGATTTATATTACAACAGGGGTATTAATAGTGATAACTGAAGGGCGAGACTTATATTACAAAAGAGTATTAGTTGTGATAACTGAAATGTCATGCCTATAAAAAATTGAATCAATTTCACGATGAACCACTTTGAAATTTGTTGTTGATTGTGTCTGTGGTTGATTAGGTTTGTAGCATATTTCAGTTTGAAGAGAATTTGAATACACATATTAATTAGCTTGCATGATGTTCAATATACTATTTGAACAACTAAAAGTTGGTCAGTTGGTGTATATTTTCTGGTTTTTTTTTCTATATTACATTGTTGGACAGTGTCTAATAGCGCTATAGCATGTCGTACCACATGCTTAATGTGTTGTATAATATAATATATTAATGCAGATGGTATAACACTCTTAAGACATTATTAAATAGGTTTAACATGTAAAAAACCTATTTTCTCAATATACCCAAATTGCAAATTCAAATTCAAAGTGACTAGATGTTATATTCATGAGTAGATGCAGAAGAAACAATTTTCATATCATCTCTGATGGCTATTCTACGAATAATTTAGTTGCTAATAACTTTTTAGCTCTTCTGTTTTCGTTAAATTGTTCCGACAATGCCCCGTTATCAAATGTTGATAGAACAAATTTTGCAATTTTAATCCTGTAAAAACAAGGGAGACTTGGGATTTTTATCCACATTCATAAAAGTGTCAATTTTGCAACAACTCTCAAGTTTGAATATAAAATTTTACAAATTTTATGCAAACTCTCCTGTGAAACTTGTTCATAGCATGAAACTCATATCAGTTTATAAGTGTAACGGTATTAATTGATAAATGTAGTGATATTAATTTGTAAATATATTGATATAAATTTCATACTACGAACAAATTTCGATGGAGATCTACTCAAAATTTTACCAGAATCCCAAACGTAAAATTTGCAAATTTCTGGCAATTTTGACAAGATTGCCACTTCATGTACATGACAAACCAAAAAAAGCACCCTTTAGCACGGGGCCAATATCGTCATTTTAACAGAAAATGCTATAAGAGGTGATTTTCATTCTACATCGATCAATAGGAATAATGAACATGATGTATTTTAGGCATTAAACACAGAAGTTGGAGTTGATTCCACAAAATCTCAAGGAACACTTTCTCATTTCAATGCACCCAAAATATATAAAAGCCACATTGCATAAATTAAAACAATCAAACATATAATTACATTCATCAATCTGAAGGAATGCTGATATATAGAAGGTGAACTTATTACACACCTCCACTTCCACGAGCTCCACGTCCCGTCTCATGTTTCTTCGACTGATCAGACACCTATCGAAGCAACAACGTTCCCTAATCTCACACCAAAACCCGTACTATCTCTATTGTTCTTCCATCTTCGACACCATCAGAAAATCGCGTTGTTGCACAACTCCTGATTCTCCATACGGTCTAATGAAAGTCCTCCTCCACCAAACCTCAAATGCTCTCTGAAGATTCGGGCAGTTATCACCGCCCTTGAGAAAACTTCCCAACCAAGAAAGTAAAACGCTCCGCTGATCCTCTAAAGGGAGCGTCAGAATCGTCCTTCCTATTCCTTCCTCTACTACTTTTCGATCAAACGATCTGCATCCATGTTGTAGCCAGCTGTAATCATTGATCAACGGCTCTAGCCAAGTCTTTAGCAACAAATGGCGCGTATCCTTACACGGAAGAATCTCCCCTCTTCCTATTCCAACAAAGAGCCTCGCGGTGATTACGCTAACATGGTAACGAGCAACAATAGGAAGTCTCGTGTGTAGTGAAGCCAATTGGTCTTGGTTGGCCCAAATTACGGAAAACTCCTCCGCCCCTTGCCTATCGACTAAAATATCGAGTAACCATACCAGGTTATCGGACTCGAGAGCGATTGATTTCTTGATTTTATCATCGTTAGAATCGGGTTCCGCGGCCTGTTTGAAGAGAGACGATAGGGAATCGAGGGAGGTTTTGCACGACACATAAAGGGTTCCGTTGCATATGTCGGATGAGGTTGACGAGCTAGGGAGAGTGTTATTTTCGCGGAGGAGTTTGAGAACTATGGACTTCGTTTCTCGTCTCCCTTTTTCGTCTTTGCTCTTGAGGACCAACTCCAGTATGTGAGAAAGGGTGTCTATAGGCGGTGTCGATATTTGAGAAGACACGCGTTTCAGTACTGGATTTACGACAATGCCCTCGCCTTCAAGACGCGAGACTGATGAAACCACTTTCTCTTCTTCCTCTTCGCCCACCCATGGGACTGCTTCCAAGTACTCCAAACAAGATTGGATGCATGCCGTGTAACCAAGTTGTTCACCAACCTATACAAGTAAAATCACACCAGAAATATAATCAGCTATCACGAATCTATTGATGTAGCTTTTTTAAAAAGCTAAGCTTTGAGAAGTTCATTCGATTCCATTTTACTTTGGAGCTAACTCACAAGATCCAAAAGTATTCAACTTATTATCACAAGACAGAGATTTTTGAGAATAGTTGAGTGATCAAAAGGATATCTCAATGGAAGTTTCCAGTTTAACAAAACCTTAAAATTATCCTAGTGCTATCAACCTAACTCACCTATAGTCCTAGATTACATATCACCCTGCAATTATTCGTGTAAACCGGAAATTACCAGCAAAAGGCAAGTTGTATATCGATTAGAAATATCAACAGACAAACTGATTAGTTTAGACTAGTCAAACCAAGAACTTCAACATAAGATCTTAACGTCCATTCGAACAAGTAAAAACTCGTACACAGAGGTACATTTTCTCAATATACCCAAACTGCAATATCAAATTCAAATTAAAACTTCAAAAGCAGAGAAGTAAAACTAGTAAATTCTCAAACAAACGAGTTTTCAAATGTTAAACTATCTGAAGATGATCACCCAAATCAAGCACAATCTACATTCAATCAGAAACACATAAGAAAACAGACGATGCAGAATTCTCTTAAATTACCTTAAGAATTCGTAGAACTCGTGAAACACTTTGCTTGATCAACCGTTGCTTCAGATCTCTACTATACATCAGTCCAATAGTCTCCACACAAATCTCAACATCATCACAGTCATCAATTTCAAGAAAGGGAAAAACAGGTTGCTGTTCAGATATTCTAGTCTTGAAAAAACTGCTATGTTCCATTAATACACTCCTATGAACACTCAACTTCACGGCTAACCCCTGTTTCCCAAGCAAAATCACCTTCAAATCACTCGTTCCAGCTTCACCAAACTCAATTGTCACCTTTCTTGGTGCATTTTCAGGCCTTGGTCGAGGCGCCTTCTCGTTCACCAATGATGGGTTAAGAACAGTTGCATCAAAACATGGAGTGTTTTGCTCATTTGTAACAATAGGGGTCCTAGATGGCGTAGAATTCGCCTTCTTCTCGTTTACTGAATTTTGCTTTTTCGGAATGGGAGGAGGGTTGGTGGCAGGGGGTGGTTTAGGCTTGTTTAAGGCATTGTGAGTTTTGATTGTCTTTTGAAACACAGTGGGTGAAGGGCAACACCAAAATCCCTCTGGGGTTACGGCAATTGGAACACTTCTGATTTTTGTTTGACTTTGTTCTAATCTAGGGAGTCTAATTTCAGCCATATTTAAGAGATTTCAAACTCCAGAATCAACATGAAACTTTTACAATGTAACCATGGATATGAATCCTTTAAAAATTCGAAAAATGGAAGAATCTAGCTCCTATTCAAACAAATATTGTCTTTCAATCCAAGAATAGATGAAGAACAAAAAGGGTGTAACCTAAAATTCAAAATTTCTTACCTCCCACTAAAAAATCTATGTTTCCAAGAACAATAATGAAGAGAAGAACACCAGTAATTCTCAATAATCACCAAATTCAACAACAGATTTCGATAGCTTCTCAACAATCAACCAATTCACCTCAAACAACTACCAAAATCACAGAAACATAAGCCCCATATCAAGATTAAGCAAAAGATTCAACCCCTTAACAACTAATAATCTCTGAAACGGGACAAATTACACAAGCCCTTCAAATTAAATGCCATAAAAATCGAGATTCAGAGCACCCATCTGAAAAAGAAGTTTCTTAAAACCTGAGAAAACAACAAACGAACTCACCAGAAAACAGAGAGAAATCCGGGAGAGTTCAATTTCAATTTTAATTTCAATCCGTCTCCATCTTTAATTTGAGAGCCAGAGAAAATGATTGAAGAAAGCTTAGATGTCAAGCATCAAGGGAACCACTTTAACAAGCGACTTAACAGAGTGAATGATGATGGCCAAAAACAGATCTTTCTTTCTGATTAAAAAAATGGTGGCTTTAATAAAGAAGTATCGAACCACCTGATGTGAATAGAAAGTAAAAGAGCAAAATTGGGAGGTCTATTTTAGAATGATGCGGCTTTCTTTATTTAAATTTCAATTCTTTTTGTGGGGTCTGGATATGTATCATTCATTTCTAAAAATAATAATGCACCTCTGTTTCTCTGTGCATATAAAAAACAAAGTGAAAGATAGATGGAGAGACAGGCATGCATTAATGGCAGTGGCGCTGTCACTCACAATTCGATCTTGCTCGTGCTTTTTCCTGCTTTATCGTTTCTCTGGTGTGTGTGTGTGTGTGCGTGCTCTGAAGGGAATATCTTTGGGTATAACTCGGATTTGTTGCAATTCGATTTCCAAGAATGCCCCCTCACCATTTATGGACGATTTTTTTAGAATTTAGAAGAGAATAAGAAAAATATAATTTGGTAAGATAATAGAGTTTAGAAAAAAGCAAAAGAGAGAACTATTGTACGACCTAAAGAAAGAGTGGGTCTCTAGTATATTTTTAAGGCTGGGTCTCATGTCCTAATTTACAACCAGTTGCACCGTGCGTTCTAGTACGCCTTAAAATTATTCAATTTATTATATTAAAAAATGTAACTTGTTTATATTAAATTGTGTAATTCTTTTTTATATTAATAGTTGTATAGTCTAGCGTAAATAAATTATATTTTTTAATGAAACAAGTTACATAACTCTAAAATGCACTATGAGTGCACGGTGCACCTAAATGCATACAAGACTTAGCTATTTTTTAAGCATACAATTTTTTTTACACTCAAATATGCAATTTGAGTTAATGAAAAAAATTGCACACATCAAAATAAATAAGTTATATATTTTAATATAATAAACTATATATTTCAAAAATATGTTATAAAATGTATGGAGTCACTCTCATGTGCACCCCATGCACCAATTCAAATTGGTGCAATTGGATTCAATTTTAATTTGGATAAACTATGCACTCTAAACCCTAACCTCTAAATTATATATGAACCATTCGGGTCAGGTGAACCATGAATCACTTGGGCCGAGTGAACCATGAACCACTCGGGCCGGGTTTATGTCCGGGTCGAAAAAAAATTGAAATTAAAGTTAAAAGAAATCTGAAATTAAAAAAAAAATTAAAACTGAAAAAAAAAACTCTTAAAATTAAATTGCACCAAATTAATTTGATGCAAATGGTGAATTGGAGAATTTGCCATATGTATGATACACTTTCTGTATGTAAGATTTAGAAATAAAAAAAGACTACTAAAAGCAACTTATTTGAATGGTTGTGGTCCTTGTGGACCATTGATACTCTTTATATATATATATATAGAGTAATGATATAGAATTAATTATCTGATTTTTTATGGAACTAGATTAATGACGTGTCATGCCAACTATTCCCTAAATCATGAACCATAAATCCTAAATCATGAACCATTCGGGTCGGGTGAACCATGAACCACTCGAGCCGGGTTCAGTTCTGGCCGAGTTGGGTCCGGACCGGGTAAAAAAAAATGTAATTTTTTTTTCTGTTAAGTTTTATTTTTTCAGTTCAATTCAATTTTTCTTTTTACCCGGCCCGAGTGGTTCATGGTTCAACCGATCTGAATGGTTCATGATTTAGGGTTTATGGTTCATGGTTTAGGGAATAGTTGACGTGACGCCGTCATTAATCTGCCCATAAAAAAACCAGGATAGTTGGTTTCTATATCATTACTTTATATATATATATATATATATATATATATATATATATATATATATATATATATATATATACCGAAACATGAATATGCATACACATATCAAAAGATCCCCATCATCATTTAATTAGTTTCTTTAATTAATTCAATCTTCTCATTTATATATATTCCATACTTTACCCAATTTCATTAATTATATTAAAAAAAAATTACCCGACCTATATCAACCCGACCCGAGTGGTTCATGGTTCATCCGGCCCGAATGGTTCATGGTTTAGGGTTTAGGTTTATATACTTAATTTTTTTTACACAATCCGGACCCAACCCGACCCGAACTCGAACCCGGCCTGAGTGGTTCATGGTTCACCCAGCCCGAATGGTACATGGTTTAGGGTTCATAGTTTAGGGTTCAGGTTTATATAATTAATGAGAAGATTTAATTAATTAAAGAAATTAATTAAATGATGGTGGGACCTTGCATATGTGGCACGCCACATAAGCGGTGGACATATAAGTTTGTGTCCACCTGCGAACATATGATCAAATTCATATATATATATAGGGTCTTTTTATTGTCAGGAACAACTTCACCCTTCTTGAAGTCAGGAAACCTTTTGATTACCATTGAATTGTTGATCCAGCGGATAATTTTATTTTTAAATGATTGAGACTTTCTTATTTAGAAATGTTTGACCGGATGCATCTTTAATGAATCGTCCTACTAATAAAATAAATTAATAATTATAAAATGACAAAAATATCATTTTTATTTAAATTAGTTTAAAAAATTAATTGTAAAATTACATATATGTCCCTATTAACATTTTATTTTAAATAAAATACTTTTAAACCCAATTAAAATTATAAATAAATTATAAAATTATAGTACTAAATATCCTAATCAACATTCTGGTTGCCCTAATTTTTTCAGCCGTGTAGAGAAAGAAGAAGAATGATGATAAATCAAGAAAATCTACGAGAATAAATTGCACTCAATTTCAACGAGAAGCAAAACAATAGTTGAGAAGGATAACATGGTTGAAAACCAAACCAAATTCTCTGTTCTTTGTTTTATTTGGCTCTGGTAAATTTTTTGTAATAACTGTACTTCCATTTGTAAACTTTGGTGGGCACCGATCAAAACAAAACATGGTTGATATTATTTTTTGGGATAGGAAAGAAGTTGGATGTGATGATATGGAGGATATATGTATGTCTTGCACGAAATTAAAATAATTGAGCAGATCTCTGCGTTTTTATGGTTTTAATTTCATGAAAATATGAATTTGGAATGGTTTACAAACATGATATGCAGATTACATATTTATTTATTTATTTATATACACACCTCTGGTGACACTAAAGGACGAATTAATGATTAAGGCTATAGGTTGCAGATTAAAGAATAGATTTAATAGCCATTGTAGAATTGAGAAATTCTGTAATTTCTCTACGGATTAAGAGAACTTGAGTTTTTAGATGCGGTTGGCATAATTATTTTGGTACAAAATTGATGCGGTTTTCAATTCGAGAAAGAAAGATTAACTTTTAATTGGTCTCCTGGCGTTAGGGAGGCGAAGTAGTTTCTGCCAGTAGAAAAGTCCATATATATATATATATATATAGCATACTTATGTATTACGTGGGTTTAAAAAAAAAGTGAAAATTGTGTTAAATATCTACTTTCAATATTAAAAAATTTATTTGATTAAATACTTTAAAATTTTATTTAATTCAATTAATTTTATTTAATAATGATAATGTTCTTTTTAAATTTTTAACATTTTATATGTGTGAATAGAAAAAATAAAATTCATTTACTTGTTTAGTCTACATATACGTGTGAATAGAAAATAACATTAATTCAGCTGAGTCTATTTGTTAATAGTAATTGTTTGACTGGATTTACCAAATCAATGACTAAAATTTAGGGCTAAAATTGAATAATGTATTACTTTTATTACTACACAAAATTTAATAATATTCTTCTCACATTAATTAAATACTCCCTCCGTCTCATAATAACGTGCATTTTTACTGTTTTCACGTATTTTAGCGAGCGAATTTTTTATTAGTATTTAAAATGATAAAGTATTTTTTAAAGATGCATATAATAGAAGATAGGTAGATCTATCATACCCTTCCTTCAAGATTACTTTATCATTTCAAATACTAATAAACAACTCACTCGCAAAAACTTGATAATAAAGTTAGCGTGCACGTTATCTTGAGACGGAGGTAGTATGAATTTATGTAATTATTACCTATATCGACAATTAGACTTAAAGTGTAATTGTTTGACCAGATTTAACACTAAACAAATCCATTATAATAAATTAAGGGAAATAAACTACAATCAGAAAATTTATATTTACATAATAACACTTTAATATCAAAGCAATAAAAATATAAGCATCTTGTATGGAATTCAAATATCAAGAAAATCATATAGTATACCTTAAATAAACCTTGAATTTAAGATGTAGTGTTGAGATTTTTTTTTAAATATATATTTAGATGTAGAGTTGAGATTAAGTTTAAATTAGAGTTAATAAGATTAGAGAAATTTTGAAATAGATTATATCTTCTAGGATTTGATTATTAGTATATTTTCTTATGAAATCTATAAAATTATTAGTATATCTTAATTATAAAAGCTATAATAATCTTATATATAATGTAGAGTTGAGATTAAAAAAATTAGATGTACGGTTGAGATTAAATTTAACATTGGAGTTATTGAAATTAGAGAGATTTTGAAATAGATTGGTTTGACTTTGCCTAAAAGTTTGTCTTTATATAGTTGTTGTTAGTCGTGTTACGTGGAAAAAGCTTACGTGGCTGTGTGTTTTGCTGACTAACACACAAGATATGGTCGAACACAGATTGATACATGAATAGAGAGTAAATATAGAGGTGATGAGTGGAAAAATTCTGAAAACCTTTATTTGACCTCTGATGGTCTATTTATACTGATCTGGCTAGCATGAGCTGCCTTGGCTAGCATAAGCTGTCATTTTTACAAGATAAGATTGCACAATGTGCTAACACGTTTCTTCGTGAGTCCATGCTGTCTAACATCTGTCTTAGCTAGCATGGGTGTCTGGGATGCTGCTTATGCTGCCCCAAGGTGTCTTCCTTGTCGTTGGTCGTCGTGTTCGCCCTATGTGGCGTGCACGTGTGATGCTTTTGTAGGGCTTCTGTGTGTCTGGTATCTTGTCCACTCACCGGGCTTGACGTGATCCTTCTGTGGATAGGCCACGTGTCCACCGGGGGGGCAGACACGTGTTCGCCCCCTCCTAGGCCATTCCGTAAGGTGTCCCCTGTGTTCGCCCGGTCCGACCACATCACGGTGTGTACCTCGTGCTCGCCCACATGGTGAGCACGTGTGTCGCCCTTGCTGGGCCCCTGCTGATGTTAAATTGCACCGATTTGCCAGCGTTGAATCCCCGAAATGAATTTGCTAGGAAAATTCTAACTTAGAGATTTTATGGAGAAATATGAATTCTTGTATTATGAATTCCCAAAAGTTCATATATATATATGGGAGGCCAACTTAAATCTTAAGCTAACCTGATTAGGAAATAAAATCCCTAATCTTGTAAATTAAATTCCATAGATTTAATTTCCTTATACATAAATCTCTACGAATTCGATTTCCATATATATCAAATCCTACAATAATATTTCATATATTATTATTAGGAATCCTATTTAATTAAATCTAATTTAATTAAATAATAATAATAATAATAATTAATTCTAAATATAATTATTATTATATTCTCCATAAATTAAATATTAATATCCAATATAATATTTAATCAACCAACTATAATCATGAAAACAACTGTTACTTGTTGTGTGACCCATAGGCCCTCATA
The DNA here is from genome assembly GCA_037126765.1 of Stenogyne calaminthoides. Taxonomy (NCBI): domain Eukaryota; kingdom Viridiplantae; phylum Streptophyta; class Magnoliopsida; order Lamiales; family Lamiaceae; genus Stenogyne; species Stenogyne calaminthoides. The sequence continues at coordinate 28,994,029 of JBBCBC010000028.1, read as the reverse complement.
TATCGAGTGATTAGTCAAACTAACGGTCTTAATTGAACCCTAAACAATAAATCAGACATTCTCAATATATGAGGTACGTTGCGAGGAAACGTTCAACTACCTATAACTGAAACATGGGCTATTACGATAACTTCCTTTCATTCGCGAATACTCTATTAAATCTTGAACATGATGAAGTGTCTATTCAAATAACTTAATCATATTATCTCTAATCTCTAATTGATCACTTATGTCACACTTGGCCACAAAGTCCAAGTTGACGTGCACCGACCGATGATTTAGATCTAATTATGATGAGAAGATGAGCATTCTCTCTAAATCCACATTGAGGAATGAATCATATTCTTGGCTCAACTACCGCGCAAATGCATTTCGTGATTAACCCAATCCAAGCCATATTTACCCATGGAAGGGTGCAAGCGTCAGTCATGGTCAAAGTTCATCACTCCACATATGTTGTGCGTATTGACCTCAAGTCGAAGGAGTATCGCATCGCTCCCACTAACCGAGACACTCGTAAACACATATTGTAGAATTACATCAAACGGTTTCTCGGATGGGCATACCGATACCCTCTAAAGTATCTGTGCATCCATCATGAGATACCTAGTATCTCGTAGTAAGTGAGATCTTACTACACACTCTAAGAGTATGATGCAGATCGCACATCAATCTCAAATGCATCATCAATATCCCATTCTTGATGATCCTTGATCGGGGCTATTTGAGAACCATACTTAAGTCATATGAGGTCTCACATCCTCAATGACAGCATTGGTTCATGGGAATACATATAAGAATAAATGCAAACAATCAAACATAATATTCAAACAAGTGTATTGTCATACATTAATATTAAATAAATAATATTAAATCAAACTGAATATTATCTAGTATTATGCCCTTACAAAAGATTGTCTTTAGGACACTAATACTAACACACACGTGTCTGGCATGTGTCCTCCCGATGTGGCAGACACGTGGTCGGCCTCAGATGGGCCATGTCAAAGGGAACACCTCGTGCTCGCCCAACGTAGCGAAGACGTGTAGGACCTCGGGTGCCACTGGGGGTGTTCTCTCACCTGGCGGACACTCCCGAGATTCCGAGGGTTGACCCTCTCGTTTATTGGACCACATGTATTTTGGGCGAACACATGACAGGTGGCCTTTGACCATCGGCTGATCAGGTACAACATATATATAGTTGATGTTTCATATATATATATATATTGCCTTTAATTAATTTATCAAAACAAAGTTGTTAAACTTTGCGGGCTAAAATAAGTAATTGTTTGGATAATTATAGAATAATTGACAATTTTAAACTTCAATTCGAAAAAATTGAGTATCCGTAAAATTTAAATGTATTCGTAAAAATATAATTAGTTTATTAACATTAATTATTTGCTAAGTAATATTATTCAAAACTTACTAAAAAAATATGTAATTTCATCTTACAATTAGTGTAACTTACTCATTTCGTATTAGAGTTTATACATACTATGAATTTTAATTTAATTTATTCCTCCTTCCATCCCACAATAATTTACACCGTTTAATGAGCCTACAAAATAATAACGTGGAATAATAAGTAATGTTTTAAAGGGCCTAGCACAAAACAACATCCATCCTCTCAAAATTTTAAAACGTCAATATCTAAATTATGTTCCGTCTTATTCGTGAGATCTTCTCACACAAGTACACCTCTTTGATCAAACATATAAGTTTGTTTAGTCTAGTTTAATATCCCAATCCAATTGATCTCAAACATGCTTTTATTTGCAAGATTTTAAATTATGTAAATACTCACCGTAAGTGCCGAGGCAGGTAGAGGTACTTATTTCCGAAAACTTGTCCTATTCTTGCTTCCCATCTTCCATTATGGTGATGTCTACATTCATGCATTCAACAAAGAGGCACACTTGCGTGAGACGGTCTTACAATGAGACGGAGTATAATATGGTATTGACGCTTTAACATTTTGAGAGAAATGAATGTTGATTTGTCTAAGTTATACCCCGTCTCATATGAGTTTTTTATCTTCAACAAATGTTTCAATAAAACATAAAACCCCCTTGTATTTCATAAAGACAAAAACACATATGAGACGGTCTCATGCATAAGACGGGTACAATTAAGACAAATCACATCCAACCTTTTTAAAGTGTTAAAGTGTCAACGCTTAACTTACGCCTGCCTAACCAGTAAAGACAATTTCGCGCAAGTCAAGTGTTATCTTTTCATAAAAAATATATAAAACTCCTTTTTGTCATTTTAAAATACAGAGTGTGCGCCACTCTTCATTGATGAGACTATATATTGACTCAAATCTATTAAAAAACATAAATTTCCTCTATATTTTGGAAATCAGGGACGTAGAATTATAAAAGTAAAAGCCATAGGAATTAAGCATCACAAAAAAATGTAAATGCAAGTATCATTTTAATAAAGAACGACATAAGGAATTTAAAGGAAATAGAAATGTGGCCTCCAATAATTGGCCCCACCACCTTTGCACTTACTCGAAGCAATGGCATATTGGCATGTTCAAAACTATGGATGTGTTTCCATTTCCCCATTCGAAATTCGCAGTCGACGATTTCCGACAGAAATCCAAACTTTGGACTGGACCGTGAACCTCCATTCGAGAAGCACTGCGTTCCTGAGTAGCGGACGGACGGATGCAGAACTTTGTGTCAGTCGAGACATAAATATAAAAAAAAGATTGCATCATCTTCTATCATATGAATGCGAAAATAATTTTAATATTTTAGCAATTATACAAAAATTTTGTTTCTTCAAATTTAGCAAATGATGATACATATCATATAAATGCAAAATCATATAAATTCAATAGTTATAAGTGAATAGTGGTATACTATAGCAGTGTATGATAATAATTTTGATCAGATAAGGTCTATCATCACTATTAAATTAAAACCAAATTCAAATTTTATATAAAATCATTAAAATTTGATTATTATTTTTTAATTCGAGGGAGCTTCGTCCAACATATGAGCTGGCAAATAATGGGCTTAAACAAAAAAATTAATGGACTTGATAATAATATCAATAGGTACCTAAATTGGTTGAGTTGAAAATAAAATGTTACTCCCTCCGTCCCAAAGAAACGTGCACGTTTACTATTTTCACGTGTTTTTGCGAGTGAATTTTTTATTAGTATTTGAAATGATAAAGTAATTTTAAAAAATGCATGTAAAAGATGAGAGACGGATCTATAATACCCCTCCTTAAAAATCAATTTATCATTTGAAATACTAATAAACAACTCGCTCACTAAACCTCGATAATAAAGGTGGTGTACACGTTTTTTTGGGACGGAGGTAGTATATCTTAATATTAATTGTGTTTATTAATTTTTAAAAATATATTTAAAATTTAAAATATATATATATATAATACATTATAAAGAAAAATTTAAGTCATCGCGTTCTCGTACTAAAAATTTTAATATTTAAAAATATAATACCGATATTGTATCGAAATTTTCGGTATACTAAAATTCAGTATGTGAAAATCACAAACCGACACTATATCGAAATTTTCGGTATACTAAAATTCAGTATGTGAAAATCACAAACCGACACTATATCGAAATTTTGGTATACCGAATTATACCGGTATATTGTTTCATATCAAATTAGTTTTTTCACAAAGTTATGTATAGACAGTGGCGGACGTAGCTAGGTACAAGAGGGTACAGTTGTACCCTCAAATTTAAAAAACTCTATAATTTTTCTATGTAAAAAAGAAAATGTATATATATTTATGTATCTCCAAAGAACAAGTCATTAATTAGCTCAAAGTATTTTACTTACCATTTTTGGTATCCCCAAATCTAAAATCCTAGATCTAACAATGGCGGTGAACTGCGACACTAGCCCCACCGTCTGAACCACGTCAACCGTCTCCACTCTTTCCTCGATCGTATCAATGTCATGAGCCGCATGATTGTTACGAAGGTAAAGAGGGAGATGGAGATGAATCACAACCATCCAATTCTCCAGCAGTGTTTTGTAGAGAGATAAGAAAGAAGAGGAGTTTTGTGTCGAAAATGAGGGAGGGAGATCGAAGCGTGGAAGAGATTATGAATCGTGGGAGGAGCATCTGGGGTTTCGTTTTGATTTAATTAATATTGATGGACTGCAATTAAATTTATTTGGCAATATCCCATTGATGAGCTGCAAATTTTGAATAGACTCACAAGAATAGTACATGATTAATAAATAGTTCTACAATCCAAATATATATATTGATTCAAACAATACCGTTCAATCAATCCAATCTTACCAAATCTCATTCAATCCTATCATACGTAATCAATTCAGTTTGGTTCATACGTAATCAATTCAGTCTCGTGAATCAAACACCCCTCATGAGTTACATGACTTTGAAAGATTTATTTTCTTTATAATTTCTCAGGACAATAACCACGGGATAAGCTTGGAGTTCAATTTTATTGATTGGAAATTAAATCCCAAATAATAAAGTTTAGCAATCAAGAAGGGGTTTAATTAGACAATGAGGGTGTTGGAGTAAAACATCACATCCACATGGTTTAGTTGAATTACTTTTCTGACCAACTCTCTCCCCGTTTTAGGGATTGTTAAATTCTTTTCACACATAGGATGGGACCATGGGTTTCTTGCAACAGCAGACATTGCTGCAAAAATGATGAATGAGGACCAAATTGGGCATCAGAAATCCATTATCACTACATTGTCCTCTTACTATGAAAATAATTCCATGCCTTTTTGATGGCTTTGGCTGTAACACTGACCCCACAATGCTGTTAGATCAAATAATAACTTATAATTTATTTTGAAAAAATGGGTAAAAGAGAAAAAAAAAAAAGGCAAATAAGACATGTTACATTATAGAGTTTCATTTCATTATTAATGTACATTGATCAATTACTACTCCCTCTGTCCAAATAAACTGTGTTCAATTTTTTAGGCACAAATAAAAAAAAAAAAAAAATAAAAATAAATAAAATAAAGAGTATTATAAGGTATTGTGGGATCAATGTACAATAACAATATGAATAATTAACTAATAGTTGGAGGGTGGAGATAAAGTGAGTGTGTCCATAAAAGAAATGAACACACTTTTAGTGGAAGGACAAATAAGGAAAGTGAGCACAGTTTTAATAGACGAAGCGAGTATTTTTTTTGGTAAGGGAGAGATGAGAAACTCTTTACCCATACTATTTGTCTAACACTGGTTCAAGAGATTTCTCTCAACATCATCACATGTCTTACCACTCAACTATGCATCTGGGGCATATATTGTTCAATTATTAGTAATATTGCAATGACACTACAAAAAAATAAAAATAAAAAATTCTACAGAATTTTCTAACATGGAGCTATGAAATTTCAATCAAATATAATTTTGTTCTTAAATAGTTATGACTCGCCTGCATATTTTTCTAATTATACATGCATGTCTCCATTTCTATAATTAACAACAAACAAATAGCTTACAGGATTTAATTAAATAAATATTTAAAATATTTAATGTAAATTTAAGAATGCAAAAATATTTCAACCCGCGGATTTAACTCTAATTGTATATATTGTACTCATTCGATCACTTTGATCTGGTCTCACTTTTTTTTAAATCAAATATATATAATGTGTACACAAAAACAAATAAAAAAGAAAATCAAATAGTTCAATGAAATGTGTACAAAAGTTTGCCATATATATTCATCCACGATCAACACAACCATGCCAAAAAAAAAAACAAAATTAAGTTACTATATCAAATACAAATATTTGTTGGTATTATATAAAAGAAAATTTTAAATGAAGGAAGCCACAAGTAGGGGCGGTATACTATACCGTACCGAATATATCGAATTGTACTGTATATGGTTCCAAAAAAAATTGTATCTAAAAAATTATACTGTATATATTAGAATACCGTATATCTTACCGAAAATTTTATATACCAGTCAATACCAAAATCATTTTTCGATTGGGCCATTCATAATTTGGTGTTTGGGAATTCGAATTTTATGAATTGCGTGTGATTATATGTGAGCAAGTAGAGACATATTTATAGGTTTAGAGGGAGGTTGAGGTTGTGGCGTTGTCAATAGAGTAGTTAGAAAACATCTCGTTAACTTTGTTTTACCTGATAGGACTATTTGCCTGAGAGTTAAATACATAAGATTCAAACAAATTAAGACCACAATTTTTCTTGGGAGATGCAACTATATATTTATAGACTTAAAACAATAGTTACAATAAAAGTTAGGATCGTTTTGCTGCAAGCTGTTCAATTTTCAAATGAATTACATTTATTTGATTAATCATAACATAAATAGGCACAGACCTGATATGATCCACTTAATTAGCTTATTAATAAAAATAACATATCTTTGCTCATCTAGCAGATGCAGAAACAATCTAACATCTCAAAGCTAAAATCAGCAACCATAATATGAGAGTCAACTAAAGTAAGGCCAATGCATCAATTATTAGCCAGGCCAGACACATTTTGCATTAAGCAACCAATGCAAGGCAAGATTTTGTACTTTTACTTATTTTGTAAGATTAAGCTATACTAATATAATTTGTCTAAGTTTGCATTTGTATGTTGTATCATATTATAATATTTATGAGAATATAGGGTTAATGAAAATTTCATTTCACTGGCATTTCTATTCTTTATTACTATTTATTTACCTAATATGGGAGTAGTAGAAGAGATAAACGTTGTTGAAGATGTGCATCTAATAAATCATTTTGTTTGGGGAAAGGAACTATTAAGTAATGTCTAAAAGAAAACCGATTACAACATGAGTCAACCTTGTATAAGCGCAAGTTTTACAGGGTAGCCCAGTTGAGATCGATGGTAGAAGAGAGGAAAAAGAGATGTTAATAAAATTAAAATTTAAAAGTAAAGAATGGTAATCTTGGATGCACATCTTCAATCTGGAAAAGATTAAAAAAAGTTTCTTTCACCAGATAAAATTATGTATTGTATGCTGTCATGACGGATTTAATCGAGCAATCAAAGATAAGAAAGAAAACGCAAGAACGTAAATACAAGTAGACACAAAGTTTACGTGGTTCACCAATTTGGCTACATCCACGGGCAGAGGGAGAACGAATTTTATTATGGAGGCTAGGTTTTTTAGAGATTTCAGAATACAGAAATTACCCTACGAACAGGGTTATTATAATGTTAATAGACTACTCTAATTTGGGCTCGGCCCATGACATATCCACAAGCCCGAATCCTTCCTCATTTAGTCAATTCAAGGCATTCTCAACAGATGCACATCTTCAATCTGGAATTTACTATGTCCTACAACACAATTTTCGATTCGAGGATCCTCTTTTGTAATTTGGAAAATATAACCATGGGGCCAGAAAAATGTAATCCTAAATTACCGCAAGAATAAACAGAAAAAACAATGAGAAATGTAAATTGAATTGGAGATCAAAACTTAATAGCAAAATAATTGGTCATAAATAAAATAAATTGAATAATGAGAACAAATAATGTAGAGAAACGGAGGAGCATAAAAGGATAAAAAATCTTTCGAGAAATGGGGAAAGAAGATTGGCGTCGAAATCCGCAGAAGAGTAGTATGCGCGTTAGAGCCAAACGACAAGCAGATTTAGCAAAAGAATTGGAGTTAAAATGTGTAGAACACGTATGGCGGAAATGAGCAATGAAAAAGAAAATGAAGAGTAATGAATTGGTAGAAGTTAGAATTGCTAGAAATTTGGGACGGTTAAGATAAGATTGGAACTAAATATTTGAATTTGAATTTTTAAAAAAAAATATGTCGAATAATTAAAAAAAAAAAGTGAAATAATGAGAGATGGACAAATGATGATTAGCGGATAATTAAAGCGCCACATGGGATTGAATAAAATAGATTGGGAAATAGAAGATAGAGAGATAATGTAAATCAAATTGAATATATACACATTTTAGAAATATAAATATAACAATTGGCTTATAAAAAATAAATATTTTTTAAGTTGTAAATTAAAAATTAATAAATATAATTTTTTTTTCAATTCCGCGTAATATGCGGGTTTTACACTAGTTTCCTTATATGTGCGTATCCTACTTCTCTTCTGTCGTATCATTTTTCTTGTGTAATCTTTCGTATCTTTTTTCTTGTGTAATCTTGATTGATCACAAATTAGTATTTATTGGTTTTAAAATCGATTATTATGAGTATGTGTGATCTAACGATTCTGTAATTTACACTGCAGAATATCCAAAATCTAAATATTTGTGGGGCAAAGAATTCTAATCAAATCTGAATAACTAGATTGAATTCACTTGAATATGAAATGATTTGCATGACACTTTTAAAATCATATAAATTTATACAAAAATATTTAAATAATGACAAAATTTTGCATTCATTAAGTGCACCGTGCTATTCAAGTAAAATGATTTGCACGGTGGCTCTTACTTTCATATAAATTTGCAGAAAAGTATTTAAATAATGACAAAGTCTTGTAAGCACTAGGTGCACATTACAATTTAAGTGAATTTTTTAAACCTACAAATTGTTTTACTGAAATGTTCAACTTTTTAAGCGTAAAACAAGTTGGGCGTTTCAATGTAATCAAATTAAACCTTTTAATAAAATAAATTGCACTCTGTTAACATTTTGTGTTTTCAATTAACTGCAATCTGTTAACAAGAAGATCAAATAGTATCTTATAAACAACTATGGCTTCACACGCTGACAAATCATTACTGCGAATTTGCTCTCTCTTAATGGCTTCCCTTTTTGCTCTATCCGCCTCTTTCCAATTCAATGATCCAGGTAATTTTTTATTTATTTCTGTTTTTTTTTTAAGTAACTGCTAAGTCCCCTGTTTTTACTTATTTGTGACTCTTTTGTTTGGTTTTTTAGATTGGTATTTTTGGATTCCTTTATATTCAACCGCTTGTATTGTGAATTTGGTCAACGGGGCAAAACCAGAATCAAGAATTAGAAAAATGGGTAGATTTGCGTTGTGGTTGGGGATATTCTTGTTTGTAAAAGTTGGAGTTGAAGATTTGATTTATGAACAGCTGGATTTTGGTCTTTGGACATGAGAGAGAGAATTGTGAGGGAGAAATTTGGGAGTGAGCTTGTTGTTATTTCTATGTTTTTGGTGTTGGACAATTCATCGGGCCCAAATCAAAGCCCGACCCTACTCACAAAATATGGTACGTAATTTTGGATTTCGTCATGTTATATAATTCGTCTTCGAATGTTATACTTGTTGCATACTTGCATTGGGTCACTTGGATGTCATTTCATTAATAAGTGTGTATTCTAAATGGTAAATTTGTAAATAAGTTTACGAATTTTTGGTATTTTGGTAATTTAATTGTTATACCAGAATTAAAAAAAGAATAAAAATTGAGTAGTCTGTCACTTTGTAAAAATTTATTACTGTGACTGTGAGTCAAATTGCAAAAACAAGGTGGTGGATTTATTACAAATCTCCCTTTACAAAAATAATCAATTTGTTGTGTTTCTTTAATTACCAATTGGGTAAGAAGTAGAAATTGGTCATGTTTCGTATACGAGCAGGAATGGCGATCCTGGTGGGCGTTGCATACGGCCTCAGTTTCCTTTTCTTCACATTTCAGCACCACGAAATGTGATATTGAAGTTAAACACTTATTTTGTTCTTATACATACATATATATAGACTTTTAATTAAGAGCTACACTTACGTGAGTCCATCTCACGATGAAACGGATTGTAATTTGAGCATTTACACTTTAACATTTTAGAAATAGTAAGCGTTAATTGTGTTAGATTTTGGACTCCGTCTCATATGAGTTTTTGTCTTTAATTTATAGGGGATCTCCCGACTTTGCTTGATATTATAATACGAGTTTTGATCTATTCTTGAAGTAAAATCCTAGATCCATCAAAAACCTTGTATTCACTTTCGTAAAGATTAATGTGATAATCCTCTTGATACATTCTGGCATGTTCTTATGTTGTGATCCAACAAATATAATCAATGCAAAATAGTCCATAAGTTTGAATCAATAATAATAATGTAAATTAAGAAAAGTTTATCAAGCAACTTTGAAATATACTAACAGTCATATTATAAAATTCAAATGAAAAATAAAATGAGATAAAGATAGAGTTGGACCCAAAAGTGATTCAAAATAAAAATGTGTCGCTGTCCCAAAAGTGACCAAGCGACCAAATCAACCAAGATATGGTTGTATCTCCACTATTAAACACGCATATCTAAAGATGTACATGAAAAAGATCTAAGGGTATGTTTGTTTTGGGCTTAAAGTGGGCGGGGGATTGTTTTGTTTTGAGATTTTATAGTAAAATTGTAAAATTGTAAAATCTAGTATCCTAATAAATAGTAAAATTGTATGTTTGTTTTGAGATTTTATAGGGTAGCATTATATAGGATATTTTATAGCGTAGAATTATATAGGATTATAAAAAAGTTGATTGATTTATATTATTATATTATTATTGTAATGATTGAATGATTATTATTGTATTGGAAATTGTGCGAAAGTGATAATATTATTATTAATGTGATAGGTGCAGATGTAGGATTTAAGTTAGATTTTAAATTAAATTTTGAAATCCTGATTTTAGTATTGTATTAAATGGGTATGTGGAATTGTAAAGTCCAAAGTCCGTCCGGAATAGTCTCAAAACAAACATACCCTAAAAGAGTCTAAGACTCAACCACTAGTCAATCAGTGTCGATGTTCTGTGTCACCAAACTCATCTGGAAAAATTACTCTAAGGTACCAAATTTATGGAAAAATTACTCTTAGGTACAATGTGCAAAAATTACGTTGCACTGTAGTATCTAGTTTGAACTAAAGTGCAATTTTTTTTTGCACATTGTACCTTAGAGTAATTATCCCATATTTTTTGCACCTTTGAGTGAGGACCCCAACTCATCTCTGCAGTATGAGTTGTATCATCACAAGGATTATATCTTCTTCAGGCAACTTTGAAATGTAAATAGGAAGAGCACACCAAATTTTATGTGGTTCGGTCAATTGATCCAAGAGGCTAGGCTTTTATTGATCTTTAATTCACCAGGGCAATACAAGAAATGTCATAAAAGAGATTCCAGGAAGAAACATCTCTCACAATCTCTCAATCTCACTCTAAATAGAAAAATTGATTTTTATTTAACTTTAATTGATGCAATAGTGTAGTCTTCTCCTTGAGTGTTTCATGTACTACTCTTAACTCAATAGGGAAATATTTAGAGATAATCGAATCGGACAGAAGGAAGATGGTGGACAACATCAAATTCAGCCCTTGTAAATGGTTGATAACTCACTATCCTTTGTCGTTTCATTATCCTATTTATATCCGAGTGCCACATCCTTTAATCTGCATATACCTACAAAATTGAAAAATATAATTGCGTTGTAAGCAAGTTGTAATTTTTTAGGTTGAGTACTTCAGGTACTTTATTTTTAATGAGAATATCATATTTACCTTTAAAAAGAAAAAAAAAACTCAATAGGAAAATAATAAATTCATAGAATGTTAACGAACTCAACCCCAAGAACGGATCGGATATTTCTCGATCGATCCGGAGCCATATCCGGTCGGTATCGAATTCGGTATAAAAAACTAGTATCCGGGCGGATACGGATTCGGATACGGATACTTGATTTCGGATTCGGAATCGGATTCGGAATCGGATTCGGAATACATAATATCCGACCGTATTCGAGTTTTCGAATATTTTATCGGATATTATCCGAATATCCGGATTTTTTAATTTTTTAATTTTTTTTTTAATTGGGCAAAGTTAGTTGTTAGTAGTTAGTACACCAAGCACCCAAATACTCCATGAAATCATCAATCCATCTTATAACTCCTATAACTCCAAATTCGTTCCCAAAGGGAATCGAACCTGAGTCTTCCATTCAAATGAGGAGCCCAGTGACCAAGTGAGCTAAGCCCCTGGTTTATATTTTATATTAATATATATATAATAATATAATATTAGTACTTAATACTTATGTAGGCGTTATGTTGTGCTGAAGTGGTGATGGTTACGAATGATATAACTTTTAGTTTCATATTATTAGCAGTAGATATCATTTTTATAATTTGCATTAAAACTTCTATGAAATATTGCATAGATAGTTTTTTTTATGTGTTTCAATCACATTTTGATGATTTTCGTTTGAAATATATTATCCGATTATAGTTATTCGAATCCGGCCCAGATTCGTCCGATATTCGTCCCGTATCCGTATACCGAATATTTCGAATTCGTATCCGAATCCGGCTTTTCCGTATCCGACTCCGAATTCGAGAAAAAAATATGGTTTAGAATACGGTATAAGCACTATCCGTTCGTATCCGATCCATTTTCACCCCTAATCACCAACACCAATGACTACCCAAAAATAAAATATATGTACTATTTGGACTCATACTACAATTTACCCCATGCTATCACACGTTTAATACGGAATATATTAAATGTGCGATATATAGTAGCATGGGAAAAATTGTAGTATAAAAAGTTCTCTTCATCTCCTCCGTGTTATTTGCAGTGTAATTTTTTCAGGCTCCATTTGGATGGATGGATTTAGAAATTCATGGATTTCACACACAAAACATACTCTCCAATTGATTTACAAATACTTAGATTTGAGAGTTTTGGAAAAAGGGTGAAGGTGGAAAGGGGGAAGGGGTAGAGATGAGAATATTTCATAAATGACTAGGTTTTGATGAAATATTGAAATTCCTCAATTTTAAACTAAACTCTCAAATCTAAATATTTGTAAATTTATCGAAGAGTGATAATTTATGTATGAAATCCATAGATTTTAAATCCATCCATCCAAATGGAGTCTAGAGAATTTGAATCAAAGTACGGAACATAAAACTTTGAACAAATTAGACATCCAAGAGTTATTAAGAATTTTGAGACAAACTCAACCTACAGATACGAATTCACTTAAAGTAAACTAATTAATTCGAAGTGGGAGTAACAAATTAGTAACTAAGTTAACTATATATATTGAATATCCAGCTAGGTAGCAGGCTAGCAGTACTGGATAAGTTAATTAATCATAGGATTCTTCCAATCTCAAGTACGAACAATTAATTACTATACCTAATAATTAATGGTAACGAGTTTGCATCGGTCCCCATTACAGTACTCTTTAAAGCAGTATGCAATTCTTTTAACAGAAGATTGGTTACAATTTCATATAAAATATTTTGACTTGTTGTTTATATTAATGTCACACGTCACGATCATGCAGTTGTCTGCATGGCCCATCAATTCTTTTTACCGTTAAGGTAACTGGCTCGATCATTCTACACTATTGTTCTTGAGTTATGTACTTAATTTAGTTATTTATTATATGTCCATACCATCATTGGAAAAATTCAATTCTCCAGTGCGCTGTCACAATAATTGTGGTACATAAATTGATTTTATTAGTATTAATGTCAATTAGTATTACTCAATCTATCCTAATCTTAATTATATTATTTTCATTTTGGGCGTTTCAATCTTAATTATATATTTTTTTAAATGAAAATATCTATTTTATTGCTTTATCACTTTATCATATACTCTCTCATATTCAAAATATAAGATGTTTTGACATTTTGCATGTTTATTAATAAATAAAAATTATACCAAAATTAACCTTATTTAATGATAAATTATCTTTAATGACATGATAGGGAGTAAAATAAGAAAGTAAAGAAAAACTATTAAATAAGGGCAATGTAGGGAAATAAATACCAGAACATCAAATAAAAAGTAAATAATGCAATAAGTCAAAACATCTTATATTTTGAATAGGAGGGAGTAAAATACTAATAAACAACTCTTTATACCCCAATACTTTATCGCTTTATCATTTTATCACATAAAATACTAATAAATAATTATTTTTACCCCAATACTTTATCAGTACTTTATCACATAAAATACTAATAAATAATTTTTTCTTAAACTTCGAGCAGACAGTAACTAAGTTGTTGGGAAATTTATAGTTTTGATGAAAGTTCCAAAAAACACATGTAATAGGACCAATAACTGTTAATGAATCGATGTTTATATTACCCGCTATAGGAGACCGATTGATAATGATTGTATAGAACAACCGATGAAATAGATAGGTCACATATTGAGGAAACTCAATATGTATAGGTCGATCCCCAAGACTCAAAGGACGGTGATATCAATATCCGGGCGGAATCTGATGCAAGATAAGAATGTAAGATCGATCGATCCGATCTAGTCGATATCTCACCAAGTCATAAAGCTCAAACTCGAATACTTGAAGATCGGATGACTTCGAAGATCGCACGGAAGACCTACATCGGTAAGTCCAACTAGTTGAAGCTAAAGTCAACCGCACCACGAAGACTCCATCGGTAGATCGATCGATTACATTGATCGAGTCGACTCACCAGTGAAATCGATGTTTTACCTAATCATACGTCGATGATCTCGAACAAGAAGAATGTCAAACTTAGTTGGAAGAACAACATCGAAAAGTGAGTCTGCTATCCAATAAGAACAAAGACATTATGATCGGGCCCGAATTACTGGATTTGATGGTACCTCTCTTGAATGTGCTACAAAATATAAATTCACGCTTTTGGCCACGCCGATTCGCACGAAGCTCGTCACATCAAGCACAGAAGTCTGCCAAATATAGCACGAAATTCAAATTGCTCTCCAACGGCACTTTGATTTCAAGGTCTATAAATATGGGATCACTTCAGAGTGAAATAACGGAACATCGAACAATCAAGAAGCTCAAGCAATTATCGATTTCCGCATCGAAGAACACGATCAAGAAGATTAATTTTTATTAAGTGTTCATCCCATAAGTTCTTAGCATAGAAATCTTTTCATCTAAATTGTTAGTCGCTTATACTGCAAGAAAAGATTTCATAGTTGGAACCAAAAACAATCTTACCCAAACCCCCAAGTTAGGTCAAGTTGTTTAAGAAGATTTCGCACTAGGGTTTCTAGTTACGATCTCACCGGATCGGTTGAGTGTGAACTCTTTAAACATCTAGTTGGTGTACTGTGTTGGACTTACACATAAAACAAAGTCCAGTTGGTTAAGTAGGTGCCCCTTGTGATAGGGAAGAGTGGACGTAGGACTGGTTTGTCCGAACCACTATAAATCTTGTGTGCCTTTACCGCTTTGATTAACTGATTACACAATCGCACACAACCTTTAAAGCGCATACATATTCCAAGTTGAGATCAGTTAGCACCAAGCTTCTGATCTGATCAAACTTGACACTTCAGTCAACTGATTAAAAGATTAACTTTGGAATCTGATTTATCAAAACTGGTTTTTCACACGGGTAAAACTTAAGCTTCCGCTTTATCGCTTAAACGATAGTTCTGAACCGATCTGCCTTTCAGCGACAAGAAGTTGGTTATCACCAAACTCGATTCACTCAAGACTGATCAAAGGCTAACTGCCTCACACCGACCAAGACAAAAGTTTTCAGAAGTCTATTCACCCCTCCCCTCTAGACTTTTGCCCTCACTAAACCCGTTCGGGACCTACAAGTGGTATCAGAGCAGTTGGTTCTACTGACCACTGACTTTGTGTATCATCGATTCTTGAGGAAGAATCTTTGTAGTCGACTGAACTGATCTTGAAAAACCTTTTTAAAACTCATTCATTTTCCAAAATCACTCAAATGGATAACACCTCGGTACATGTATCATGATCTGCGCCAAGTTCTCAATCGATGAGTATGCAGATTGGGCCATATATATGTCCAACCATCTAGGTTCGATAAGCGGCAGAATGATGGAAGTCATCGAAAGAGGACCCATCATCATTTATTATGACAACCCTGCAGTCGGAGGAGATCCAGACTTTGCACCGGGAAGTCTTGTGCGTAAAAGCCCAGCCTTGATGGATGCAGAGGAAAGAAATCGCATACTCTAGATACTATCGCAAGGCATATTATCATGAAAACCATGGATAAGGTCACCAAGGAAAAGATTAAGTATCTCAAATCTACGAAAGCAATGTGGGATACTCGTCCTTTGAAATATCGAGGAAATGAACAGATAAAAGACAAATGTCTACAAACGTTTAACCGGTAAAGTTCAAAAATTGAAGATGTTGCCCAAATCTAAACCATCAACGAACTCGATGGAAGGATTACGATGTCAATAAACAAGCTTCGAGAACTTGGTAGAGATGTCCGATAAAGATATCAACTACAAAATTTTAAGGTCTCTCGCCAAGAAATGGGACATGAAGGTCACAAAGAATCAAGGATTGCCAAGACATTTCAAAAATGAAGCCAAGTAGCTTGGTTTGAGCCTTAAAGCTCACGAAGTTCGACGGATTGAAAGAGGACAAGCGATGAAGATGAGGTGCCCGCCAAGCCTCAATCTTCAAAATCAGCTTGCTTTTAAGGCAACCAAAGAAATAGAATCGAGGCCAACGAACCTGCTGGGGAATATAATGAGTCGTAAACAAATCGCCTCATACCAGGAAGCTTGAGAAGTTTAACGTCCAACTTGGTAAGTATCGAAGATTTTATAAGGACTATCAACATACCGAGGGGAGAGATAGGAGATCAGCCAACAGATCTCCGTAGAAGAACTAGATCCGATGATCGGAGGGATCACAGAGATGAAAGGAAAAGAGATAATCGATCGGCGGAAGGAAGAGATAACCAATCGATGTAAGCTCTCGATTACTATCGAAGGGAAGTCACCCGATAGGTCATACAGACGAGTGATTCACCCGGAAGGAAAGGTTCGGTGGATCAAGGAGTGCTTCAACCGTGAGAAGTTGTGTCACTATAAATACAGACTGCCTGCACTGACGCCAAGAGAAAGGGAAGAAAAGAGGAATGAAGAGAGCAACGCGATAGGGACAAAGAGCTATGGTTGCTGACACGTCAGGAATTGACGATTCCTATCTGCCCTCTGAGGACTCTGGATACTCCTCTGTAGAAGACTTCTGCCTGATCAGCAGTGCTGTTGACTTCTATGAAAATGAAGATCTGATATTCTCTTCAGACGATGATGAGATCTGTCTGGCGGCCAGGAGGACCAATCATGAGGTAACCTCCAAACCTGCTTCGCTCGCTTTACACTGCTATCATTAGCACACCTGCTGGGGAGATTGACCTGCAGCTCTACTCTGAGCAATTGCTTGAGGATCTCTCCAATGCAGTAGACACTTATGCTATAGTGGAAGCTGAAAATGATAAGCTGAGGACCAGAAATAATCAGCTTGCTAAAGAAAATGATCTCAGTAAAGCCTCTGAACTTAGATCACCAAAAATCGCCGTAAGCAACCGAGAAATTTAAAATTCTCGGGTTAAAGATTCTCGATCGGGAGAAAGGATCAAAGATCAGCTGGCAATTAACAAACAGCAAGCTGATGACTTCAAAATCCTGCAAGCAAAATTCGATGAGCTGTTCCAAAAGCATGAAAGTCTAAAATCATCTGAGGATAATCTGCGTAAGAAAATAGAGGTTTTTTCAAAATCATCTAAAACCGTTCAAGACATGAACGCCTATTTTCGAACAACGATTAACAAGAAGGGACTTGGGTATGAGAACCCTTCCACTTCCTCAAAAGCCCCTACCGATTCATCTCAAAAAATGTAATCGACGAAGTTTCGACAAAAGATACACCAAAAAGCCAAACATGTATCTAATAAGGAAAAAGACCAGATTGAAAGGTAAAAAAGGCCCAACCGTATGGGAACATAAATGGACTCCAACTGGTAAAGCATCAGTCGAGGAATCAACAGAAGAACCCAGTTCTTTTGAAGAGACCTCAACTTGATCAACAGAACATGAATCAGAAAAGACAACCTGTAAAAGGGAAGTCCAATCTGAGACTCAATCAAGGTCAGCTGTCTAATAAGCATGCTTCGTAAACCGCAAAAACCACCTATGCCAAAAAGATATGAATCTTTTGATGGTAGCAATGTACCTACCCCTATAATCGTAAATCTAGGGTCAGCCATTCTAACCACAATCGATAAAAAGAAGAAAAAGCAAAAAGATAAATCCCAAGTCTTCTAAGTCACCCTAGTTCACACTAATAATCATACGAATCGAAAAGCATATAAAGAGACGTATGATTATGTTGATAGGTATGGGAGACAAATCAAAGCTTATACGATCTAACCGATCACAATAGAAGTGCTCTGTTTGTATGGATCCCCAAAACTAATCCTAACCCCTCGGGACCCAATCCAAAAAGGGTACCTAAAGCCTGATTTGGGCTGCAGGATCGCTGGTCCGCCAACAAAGGAGGTGTGCAAGCAACTATCCGGTACATCGATAGTGGATGTTCAAGGCACATGATGTGAAGCAAGACCTCCTCACCATACATAGAAGAATGAAAAGTGTACTCTTTATGATGATAACTTTGGTTATACCAAAGGATTCTAACCTCCAGAGAATGATGATTTACAAGAATCGAGTCTCAGATGTCAAGGTCCAAGCACAACCTACTATCGGTTTTACAATTTCGCGATTAAACGGATTCAAGTGTTGAGTTCTCGATCGACCAATGCACTATCAAGAATCGAGCCACTCAAATGATTTTTGCTAATCGTTCAAGGAAAGGAACGATCTACACAAACCGATTGGAACAATTGCCCAAGAAATGCATTTTCGATTGTCAAGATTTCCAAAAAGTAAGCGCTTGGCTCGCACAAAAGGAATGAGCCATCCGAACTTTAAAACTCTTAATAAGATAGCAAGGATGTCTCTAGTGGAAGGACTTCCTAATGAAGTATTTTCAAAGGATCGTACATGTCTTGCATGTCGGGGGAAAACAGTCAAAGCTTCATTCAAGGGAATTCCGGGACCGGCATCCAAAGAGAGTAATCGCACTTCCTATATGGATCTATTTGGACCAGCTTACGGTCGGTCTCAACGGACGCAAATATACTCGTAATCGTGGATGACTATTCCAAGTTTACCAGGTTATATTCTTACATAAGAAGAATGAGACGACAAATCGAAGATACCCGAGTCGCTAAAAAGATTACAAAATGAGAAGGGTGTCAATGTAGTAAAAATCGGATCGGATAAAGGTACGTAATTTCAACTCTTTTATTCGATTTTTTTGCTCTAAGTTTGGTATATCTGAGATGAAACAAAGAAATGCAAGGACGCCCACAACAAAATGGAGAAATTGAAAAGGAGAACAGAAACTCTCAAAGAAGTTTCGCCACGATGTTAAATTAACATGCAATACCAAGCCGTTTAAAGCGTAAGAATCAACGCCGCATGTCATACTCGTAATGATGTCTTCGACTAAGGCTCACTACAAAACACCCTATGAACTGTGGAAGGACAGAAAACCTCGTGTCTCTTACTTCCATGTTTTTGGGTGTAAAGTGTTTCATACACAACAATGGGAAGAGTCATTGAAGACTTTTGAGGTCAAGTCGATGAGGGTATATTCTTAGGATATTCCTCATCTAGCAGAAGGCTTTCGGGTTTACAATGCATTTAACCCTACTTGTTGAAGAAAAACACCATGTAGTCTTTTGATGAAGCATCTTACGAACAAGAGAAATCGCCTCGAATAAGATGTACTGATCAACAAGTACTGATGCTCGGAAAATGGATCGACTAATGATCAAGGAAAAAGAATCGAAATCGAATTCGTATACATTCCGGATCTAGTCGATTCACCAGATCAATCGATCCTAAGGTACGAAAAACCGCTTGCCGGAAGGTTTCGATTCACCGAGATAAGATCAATCAACCATCCGGCCTCGGGGAACACTGAAGTTCCCATTTAATGACATCAAAGACATGATGAGTCCAACATCACCGAGACTTGTTCTTATCAAGTGGATCATAACTCGCACCACTCCCAATCGCTAGTAATGAAATTTTATCGAAACGGACGATGTTCTCGAAATCGACGCCGTCGTAATGCGAAGGACACGGATAACCCCGGTCATCCAACCGATCCGATAATCGAGACCCATCCGATAAAGTTAAAACTAGACATCGACAGGAAAGTGCCATGTATTGGTCGTTATTTGTCTATGAAGGAACCAACAACAATAGAGGAAGTTTCTACAAGACGCAAGTCGGATTCTAAATGCATGCAGAAGAGCCGAAATACCGACAGAAATCAAGTTTGGGAACCGTAGATGCACTCAAATCATCAAGACGTAATTGGCACGGGTGGGTATTCAAGAACAAGAGAGATGAGAAAAAACGTCATCACTGTAATAAGGGCAAGACTTGTTGCTAAGGGGTACTCACAATCGGGCGAATTGATTATGATGAGACCTTTGCACCGGGCCGCTTCTAGAAGCCATTCGTCATTTACGCATATGCTTCCCACGAGGGTTCATCGCGGGTATCGATGGACGAAAGAGTGTTTTCTTAAATGGGGGTACTAGCAGAGGAAGTTTATGTCGAACAACCTCCGTGCTTTGAAAAGGGCAACCAGTGTACCATCTAAGAAAAACTCTCTACGGTTCAAACAAGCTCCTCGAGCTTGGTATGATACACTCTCTCGTTCTTGATCGAAAGTGGGTTCACTAAAGGAACAAAGGACATAACCTTATTCGTAATAAGATGGAAAAGATATTCGATGGTTCAGATTCGTGGATTTACATCATCTTCTGATCTCCCAACAAAAGTCTATGTGAAAGATTCAAAGAACCGATGCAAGGGAAATTGAGATGTCCATGATGGGTCGATGAATTACTTTCTCGGGTCTTCAAGTAAAGCAAAGTACGAAGGGATATTTATCCGCCAAGCAAAAGTACACTAGGAATTTATTGGCTAAGTTTGGAGTTCAAAATTGTAAGAAGCCAAAATTCCTATGATGACCGGATTCAAGATGGATCCGTATGAGGATGGTCGGTTAAAACAAATCGGAAGAATATAGGGCTCTCATCGATCTCTACTATACCGATCGCCAAACAGACCGTATATAACCTTCGCAATGGGTGTATGTGCGATTTCGTGCAAACCCAATGATAAGTCACCTAGAAAGCGACTAAGCGGATTCTTAAGTATCTGAAGGGACAAGAACCTTGGTTTATTTTACCCATCGATGATAATCTAGAAGCTTAGTGGGTATTCTCGATTACGACATGGAGGTTGCAAGATTGATGAAAAAATCCACCTCAGGAACTTGTCAGTTCTTAAAGAAAAAACCGATCTCGTGGTTTTCAAAGAAGCAGACATCAGTTGCAACATCTACTACTGAAGCAGAATATATGGCTGCAGGAAGCTGTTGTTCCCAACTGCTCTGGCTTAGTCAGCAGCTGAGGGATTATAACATTGAAACTAAGAATGTACCTATTTTCTGTGACAGTAATAGTGCTATTGCAATCACTCAGAATCCTGTTCTACATACAAGATGCAAGCATGTGGATGTCAGGCACCATTTTATAAGAGATCATGTTGAAAAGAAGAATATCGTAATGGAAAAAGATTCATACCGATATACGTAAAGTCGATATTCTAACCAAGCCACTACCGAGATCGATTCAGAGAATTATGCAATGAAATAGGGCTTCGGATCTTGGAGAAAATGCACTAAAATGTTTGATGGATTGTTCTCGAACCGGTGGTTAAGAGACTAACCAGCCGAAAGGAATCGATTGAGTTTGGTATCTCAATCGATCGAAAGATCGATCAAGGAACCGGCGTGAGAAATCGATCGATTTTACGGTTATCGATTAAAGGAATCGATCGATTTAATGTTTATCAGATTAAAGGAAACACACAATTTAAAAGGAATATCTGATTAAATCAGTTGGGTTATTTTACATCTTTGTAAGTCGATTTAGCTGATATTCAACAAGCAAGATTCACAGATTAAAGTCTACAATCGCATAAGAAAGCAGAGAATTTACACAACAATGAAATAATAGAACTTTTCATTGATAAAGACCCGAAGGTCAGATTACATTACAAGTTACAAATACAAAGGACCCGGAGGTCAGTACATAAGTCATAACCGAAAACCCTAAACCTATAACCCTAAACCCTCATCCTAACCCCAAGAAGTGCGAGAGAGAAAATTTTAAATCGATGCTCTCATTTTCCCCACTTAACAAGGGGTGAGAAAGACTTTAAAATAATCCTAAAGCCTCTCTCCGGCTAAAAAACCAATGGAGCGAGAGAGGCCTTGATAGATTTTTTAAAGCTGAGCCCCAAGAAAGAGTCAAATGGGCTCTCCAACATTAAATGGTGAGTTGATATCACGGGCATCACCGTTGTCCGATGCGCACTGCACATCAAACTCATGTTCATTTTCGCATCGAGTCTGTTGATCGCGGTTTCGCTCATCTCGATAGACACATAAAGGTGCATACGGTTATGAGAAGTGTCTTCTCGATTCTGATATAGCAGAACCGCCGCCCGGTGGTAGAGAAGCTTACGATTGTATGTGAAATCTTTGATGACGACGAAAGACAAGAATAAAGGGACACACAGGTTGATTTGAGAAGTCAAATCATTGAAAAAGGGGTAAAGGTGTTTGCAAAGTTTCAAATCGAAATAAGGGTTCACCGTAATGCATGATTTTACAAAGAAGATAAGTATGGTGAATGGGTTATGTTGTGTAAAACAATTGGTCCAATTTATAGAGACCAAGCAAGGGGTGCAAATGCAAATTGAGTTCTCAAAACCTTTTAGAAAATCTACACCAAAAGGACAAATAAAATAGAAATCACGCGAATCGATAATTGGATAAATTTACGGCGGATTGACATATCGAAAGATTGCATTTATAATTACGCATGTCAAATCGCGCCAACTTAGGAATAGAAGCTACTATTCTAGACTAAGTTTTGGCAAAGAACACTTATCCCAAGAATTGGCTTGATCCGAGAAGAATCGATTATGTCAACTAAAATCGATTACATACTGTTCGATCGGATTTATAAGATCACCGAGCTTGAAACTCCAACAAATCGGATACATCACTCTATGGGAAAATAGAAATATCAGGTTGAAGAGGGAACTTCAACCGATCAAGGAGGATCGGAAGGAAATCAGACGATTCAAGGAAGATCACGAGCTTGAAACTTCAACAAATCAATCGCAAGTGAAGAAAGATCGGTTAAAAAGGATCGGTTGGGGAAATTTTAAGGCTTAGGCGAAATACTAAGATCAACAAGTGAAATCAACATGGACAAGTGGTATTGACCGATTACAATATCACCAACCGAATCACGCCTTTCTTTTCTCTTTGTTCTTTGCTTATTTATCGGATCTTATCCGATATTATTCGCCTTTACTTGCACCCATTATCCTTGTGACGATATTCCCGCAAATCATTTAATGCGACGGGGGGGGGAACATGTATTAACCGCTACTAAATGTGCTTTTAAATCCAAAATGTTTTTGTGCGTGCTTTTCCCGACCTACGATCAAAACCGCTTAATCTGGGCGTTTAATCTTTTCAAAACGGTTGATCTTCCAAATCTTGTCTTCTTTTTCCCTCCTCGTCTTTATAAAGTTCATCAAAAAACCATACCGAGTTTTCCATTTCACAAACTTGCGATTTATTCTCCGAAAACTCCAGACACTTCTCTCGATTCAAAGTGTTTTTCCTAAGTTTCGAATCATCCTTCCGAAAAAAAAATCTGTAATTTATGTTTATTTGATGTATTTTTTAAATCCATTGATCTTAAATGTTTTTATCCCGTGTTATGCTTTTATTGTTTCTTGGTTTCCGATATGTGATGTTCTTATATATATATGCACAACTTTAATCGGGTCCATCCTTTTGTAGATGGCCACCCACGGAATGGGAAAGATAATGTGCAATTATGCGAACTCGGCAACAAAGATTGTGGATGATAAGTTCGATGCAGCTCAATATCACTCGGATCCGGAATCCATGGAGGTCGAGCAAATTCTCGCGAAAAGCCTTTGAGAAATTTTTTATACGCTTCATCGCAATCCAAAGGATGCAAAGATGAAGAACTAGAATTCCTAAGGAATTTAAGAGTGGATACTTGACGTTTGAAATGAATCGCTTCTCGATACCAACGGAGAAGAAATCGATCGATGAATGATGATATAACCCGGCCTGCTCAAATTTACCAAAAGGATCTATTTTTACTCTTCCATTACAGGAGAACGAAGATGAAATTGATCGAAAAGAGTTTTCGAGAGGCCGACAAACATCATACGTCAGGTTTGTCGCTAATGCTCAAGAGGAAATACGATTGTTGTTTGACATATTGTCAAAAACAATTATGGGTATCAGATTCAGCCCAGATGCTCTTACATCCGGCTAAAATGTACAAAGATGGTCACAATAATTGATAAAGCCAAGAACATCAATCGCACGGGTTCCTCAAGGTCATTCTCGCTCTAAGAACATGAGAAATTTGGAGTACATGAACCGAGGCAGATATATCAAGAAAAAAGATCGACAATCTCAACAAGGTTGCGCTTATTTTGAAAGATAAACCGCTTAACTTTGAATGGGAACAGATTGACCAAGTCCTATAAGGCCTTTCTCCGCCCACTTGACCATCTTTGGACCACCAGACGATGATACGCCAACCCCTAAAGTCAAAAGAAAGGAAAAAGCAAGGAAGCCACTTCGCCTACACACCAGATGCCCCCGAAAAAAAAAAAAGGAAATCGGTGAAGGCCCTCAGAGAAGAAAGTCAAGGCAAAGCCTCCATGACTCATATTTGAAGATGAGTCGATGAAGAAAGAGCGCCAGATCGGTCTGTTTGCAACACAAACATCGGTGAAAAAATCGACAGTAGGCCTCTCCAGCTGAGAGTTCGCCAGATCACTCGAGGAAGAAGAAGCCCGATCGATCTCCTTCTTCTCAAGCTCGAGGCGATTCACCACTCGGACTAATGGTCATGAGCATGTCTCCTATTCTTCCACCTGCCCACATGAACTCGAAATCGAAATCGATTCCGTAGTGCAAATTCGATGTGGAACCGTACGCTGCTTCCACAATGGCAGAACATCTGCAGCAGTTTAACCGTCACCAACTTCCGCCATACTCAAGCACAACCGGAACCTTCCACATCTCATCAAAGGCGAATGCGACCAGGACAATTCTCGAGTCCAGATCAACAAAGATCATAATCGGGAAATTGATCGAATGCGAATCGAAAAGAGAAATTGATGAGTTGTATCGGGCGGGTCGCCCATCCTGCCATAAGAGGAAGTTATGGAGATCCTCACCTAGAGATCTTCGACAAAAAGCTTCTCGGATTTTATAATAATTATTGAACAGATGGGCGGTGCGGATGAGTTTGCGACTTCGATTTCGACATGAGGAAATCTGCTAAAGTGGGATCACCACCGATAAGATAATCTTCACCACAAAGCTCGATCCACGCGCTAGGGTTGCTTTAACAGATTTAACCGAGATCACGACAAAGCTCCTCAAGGTGATGCCATCATGATGGATGTAGAGCTGGAATGATAGTGGAGCTCGGTGTCATAGTTCATGACCAACCACCGGAGGCACAAACAACCTAATCGATCAAGTGACACCCAACATTTCAACATCACACGCGTCTACTCGATCAACTTCGTGAGATCAAATCTTGTCTCAAAGATCTCCTGAAAGAAAGAAGTTGAGGGATCGATAATCGATCAAAGTCGATCGCCATCAAAGAAATAATGATCAAAGGAATTGGCTATTTCCAGATTAGGGTAATCAAAGATCGGTTCCTAAATCAGGTTCATCAAGTACCGAATCGATAAAGACCAATTGATGCCAAATCCGACTTCGGGTGGATCAACAACAAGTTTTTTTCCGATGCTCACCGACAAGCTAGAATTGATGTAAGAGAAACTTGACAAACTGATTAAAACACTCTTCATCGCCATGGAATCTGCCAAGATCGAAATGATATCGACGATTCAAAATCTAATCGCCAAACTCAAGGTATATCATTGCTGCAGATCTCAACAGGCGATCGCGAAGCCATCTTTGGTTCTCATTATCCCACCTCACTACTCTTTTTGATCAAACCAAAAAGGGGAAGGATGAATGAGAAACCAACTCGACATAACAGTCAGCAGGACATCACAAACTCCTGATCACCGAAAAGGATGTCCAAAGAGCAGAAACAAGAAGCCCCAAAAAGCCAAGAAGAAAGAAGGCGGAAAAAATGGCAGAGGCGTAAAATCAAGAAGAAATTCGGGATTGAGAGCGAAGAAAGGAAGGGCCGGAAAATCCGTATTTAACCTAAGTCGCGCCAAAAGAGTTGATGAGATCATCCCAAAAACTGCCACAAGATGCTAAGAAATTTGAGGAATGGAATAAGATCGAGAGTGAATGGCTTCGGATGCCTTTGTTCTTAATCTTGTTCCACAAGAAGAATCTCCCGATGAAGAATTCCTCAACCGGTTAGAAAATAAATACCCGGATTTTCCTCAAGTATCTTGAAAATGAGGCCAAGCTTATCAATGTAAAAATATCTACCAAGAGTATGATCGATGGATTACTCGAAGAAGGCGATGACTCATTTGACAGATCGACATTTCAAAGATTCTATTTTGACATCCTGCCTTGAAACGCACATAATCGATCCTCAGCAGACCGATGATGTTAAATGGAAACTTTATCGATTTTCAACGTACCTCAAGATCAAAGAGAGATGCCGAAGGATACTGTTTAAAAGAGTGAAGAATCGTAAGACTACTCAGGATCACCGTTCTTATTTACAAACTTTTTCGATGTAACATGTAATCAACTTTTTAAATGAGAAAAGTTTATTTTTTCGATCCTAAGACAAAGTCTCATTGTTTTCCTCGATTATATGCTCTTAATCGTTTCTATTTTTTATAAATCGATTTGGTTTCTCAAAGTGTTTTTGGTTTTTTCATCAAAAAGGGGGAAATTGTTGGGAAATTTATAGTTTTGATGAAAGTTCCAAAAACACATGTAATAGGACCACTACCGGACACATTAGGTGATCGATGTTTATATTACTCGCTATAGGAGACCGGTTGATAATGATTGTATAGAACAACCGATGAAATAGATAGGTCACATATTGAGGGGGAAACTCAATATGTATAGGTCGATCTCAAGACTCAAAGGACGGTGATATCCCGATGTGGCGAATGCAAGACAAGAACAAAAGATCGATCGATCCGATCTAGTCGATATCTCAAATTTGAAGTCATAAAGCTCAAACTCGAGAATACTTGAAGATCGATGACTTCCCGGAAGATCATACCGAAGACCTACATCACCGAGTCCGCTAGTTGAAGCTAAGTCAACCCAAGCACCGAAGACTCCATCGGGTAGACGATCGATTCCGATCGATCGAATCAAATTCACCAATGAAATCGGATGTTTCACCTAATCATACGTCGATGATCCGAACAAGAAGAATGTCAAGCTTAGTTGGAAGAACAACACCGAAAAGTGAGTCCGCTATCCAATAAGAACAAGACACGATGATCGGAGCTTAAGAATTGCGGGGATTTGATGGTACCTCTCTATAACGGCTACAAAATATAAATTCACGCTTTTAGCCATGCCGCTCAAGAAGCTCCTCACATCAAGCCCGCAAGTTCAAATATAGCCGAATTCAAATTGCTCTCCAACGGCTCTTTGATTTCAAGGTCTATAAATATGGGATCACACTTCGAGTGAAATAACGGAACGCCGAACAATCAAGAAGCTCAAGCAATTATCAGATTTCCGCAAGAAGAACACGATCAAGAAGATTAATTTTTTATTAAGTGTTCATCCCATAAGTTCTTAGCATAGAAATCTTTTTCATCTAGTTGTTAGGCCGCTTATACGCAAGAAAAGATTTCATAGTTGAACTAAAAACAATCTTACCCAAACCCCCAAGTTAGGTTAAGTTGTTTAGCAAGATTTCAGATCAGGGTTTCTAGTTACGATCTCTGGGATCGGTTGAGTGTGAACTTTTTAAACATCTAGTTGGTGTCTTGTGTTGGACTTACACATAAAACAAAGTCCAATTGGTTAAGTAGGTGCCCTTTGATGATAGGGAAGAGTGGGCGTGGGGAATGGTTTGTCCTAACCACTATAAATCTTGTGTGCCTTTACCGCTTTGATTAACGATTACAAATCACACAACCTTTAAAAGCGATACATATTCCAAGTTGAGATCGATTAGCACCAAGCTTCGATCGATCAAACTTGACACTTCATCAACTGATTAAAAGATTAACTTTGGAATCTGATTTATCAAAACTGGTTTTTCACACGGGTAAAACTTAAGCTTCCGCACACATCAGTTAAACTGATAGTTACCTAACTGATCTGCCTTGAGCGTCAAGAAGTTAGTTATCGACCTAAACCGATTCACTCGCCTCTCTGATCAAAGCTAATCGCCCACACCTGATCTGCACAAAAAGTTTTCAAAAGTCTATTCACCCCTCCCCTCTAGACTTCTGCCCTCACTAAACTCGTTCGGGACCTACAAGTAGTCAAGATTGGGACGGAGGGAGTATTATTTTTCTTTTTGCTACAAGAAAGGCTCCCGGTGTAATTATGATGTAACAACTAAACTTGAAAGTAAGAAGTTAATTGGAAACTCTTTTTTTTTTTATCAGAAAAGAGATTTCATTAATAAAATGGCATGAGAAGTACCCGAATGTATAATGAAAGGACAATAGATGTCCAAAGGAATTATCACAGTAGCAAAAAACAGAAAAATGTTTTCTGGTTTGAGTACAAAATTAGCCAATAATTGCCCTAGGCGTATTGCTCCAATCCGTGTATGATATTTTGTGTCTCCATGTCCCTCTTGCACTTGTCCAGCTGATCCAAAGTCTTCTTTTTATTTCTTCCACAATCTCTTTGGTCTCAAATGTCTCTTTACGAAAGATGATAGCATTCCGAGATTTCCACAAGGTCCAGATAATACACTCCCACAATCCTACCATGCGGGTCTTCCCATCCTTCCCTCCAATATGTCTACTAAAATAGAGTAGACTTATCTTCGGGTTGGAAGTGAGGACCATGCAAACCCCAAACCAATCGACACATTCCATCTAAACACGAAACGCAAAATAGCATTCAAATAGAACATGTCTTACCGTTTCGGTTTCGATATTGCAAAACGGGCATTGGATGTTCGAACCTTGTGGGAGTGCATTCCTTCTTCTAAGATTCGTGGTGGTTGGAATTCGTTCCCGTAGTACACGCCTAGCATGTATGCTCACTTTGGATGGTACCCACTTGTTCCATATTATGGTAAACGCCTTCCTTTCTTCCTCATTGTTTTCCTCGTTGACTTGCATGAGATGGTTATAAGCACGTGTTGTAGACGTCGTCCGTCGTGAATCTCCACTTCCATTGGTCCTCCTTGTCCTGTTTTAAAGTGCACCTGTTCACCATGTTAATTAAATTGTTAAAAATAGGCCTCTCCCTCTTGAATAACTCCCTCCTCCATTGCCACTTCCACCTCAAAACTCCCTCACTCCACTCTTCCATCTCCCTCACACTTAAAGAATTATTTTGGCATAATCTATATAATCTAAGGAAAATTAGTTTTAGCGGCCTATCTCCTACCCAAATATCATCCCAAAAAAGAGTATTTCTCTCATCCCCTATTACTCTACCAAAACCCAAAAAAAACTAGCTTTCCTCTCCCTCTCCCACCGCCTTCAAAACCTCACCCCACCATCCCTAGACTCTCCCTCTTCTCCCTCCAAAACAGACCATCCCCCCAAACTCACCCCATCTCAATCTAATCACTCTTGCCCATAAACACACAGGATTGTTAAAGAATCTCCACACTCATTTACCCAAAAGAGCCCTATTAAAACACTCAAGATCATTCACCCCAAGTCCTCCCTCCAGATTTGGATTTACAAAAGTTATCCCATTTAATCCACGGAATTTTACTGTGACTCACCCCCCCAACACACACACACACAAAAGATCTTTGCAAACTCACAATTCCACTCAAGGCATTGTTAGGAGCACGGTAGGTGGATAAGTAGTAGACCGGTAGCGACGAGAGTACGACATTAATCAGTGTCAGTCTCCCCCCAATGAAGAGGTTTAGACCTTCCCATTTCTTTATACTGCCTGGATTTTCTAAATAACATGGTTCCATTTAAATTACGCGCTTTTTTGTGCACATCCGACTTTGATCCCCAAGTAGCCAAACGTCTCCCCTACTTGACAACCTAGAGCATTCGCAAATGCTTGCATAACATCGTTATTCACATTCAGCCCAATCACATTGCATTTGTCTCGGTTGACTTTTAGCCCGGATACCATCTCCCAATTAATGATGAAGTTTTTTTAGGAATATGACATTCTCCATCGAGGCTTTGCCAATGAATATAGTATCGTCCATAAACCGAAGGTGTGAGATCCGAATGTTGTCTCTGCCCACTAAAGACCAATTGTAGAGACCTCTATCAATAGCTTTGTTGAGCATCAAGCTCAACTCTTCTCTTCGCAATGAGGAATATGAAGGAAAAGTGGGTCCCTTGCCAAGTCCTCTACCTAGGTGGAATTCTTCCATCGGACTCCCATTGATAAGAACGGATGCATGAGCCGAAGAAACACACTCCATAATTCACTTGATCCACTTGCACAAAAATCCGAATCTCTCCATTATCGATCTCAAATATCCCAATAGACCGAGTCGTAGGCTTTTGCAAAGTCAATCTTGTAAAGGAGTCGTTGCTATTTTTTTGCATTTGCCTCCTCGCTGACCTCATTAAGCACCACCACATTGTCTAAGATTTACCCTCTCCAATGAATGCTTTTGTTGCTCGAAAATGATGGAATCGAGGACCTTGCTCAATCTCCTCGAAACCTTTTGCCACCACCTTGTAGATACTTCCAATCAAAGATATTGGTCTGAAGTCTGAGAGGCACAGGGCTTCTTCCTTCTTTGGAATCAGAACTATGAATGAGGGATTTAGACCTTTTACAAACTTCCCGTGCTCGTGAAACTCCTCAAACATCTTCAAGAAGTCGCCTTTTAATTCCCCCCAAAATTCCTTCAAAAAGCCAAAGTTAAACCTGTCAGGCCCTGGGCTTTTAGAGCTATCACACACTTCTACTGTTGTTTTGATTTCCTCCTCCGAGAAGGCTGCAATCAGCAATTGGTTGTCGTCGGGGCTAACCTTTTTTAGCGTAGCGGTCGAGCTAAAGGTCGGTCTTATACATAGCGGGTTTGGCGAAAAATGCTTCTTGAAGAACTCCAATGTGCCCCTTTATACCTCATCCACCTCTTCACTCCACTGATTTTCAATCGATACTCCCACAATCTCATTCTGTTTCCTCCTCTTGTTGATGGCTTTGTGGAAGAAACTTGTGTTGGCATCCGCTTCACGAATCCACTTTGCTCTAGCTTTCTGTTTCAAGAGGTTGTCTTTGAGTTTGATATCACAAAGGAGAAGTGCTTGAATCTCGTTTTTTCTTATGATTTCCGAATCGCCCAACCCAAACACATCA
Source organism: Stenogyne calaminthoides (assembly GCA_037126765.1). Taxonomy (NCBI): domain Eukaryota; kingdom Viridiplantae; phylum Streptophyta; class Magnoliopsida; order Lamiales; family Lamiaceae; genus Stenogyne; species Stenogyne calaminthoides. Next base: position 28,962,562 of record JBBCBC010000028.1, on the reverse strand, counting down.
TCTATAGTGTCAATTCTGAGAATATCCTTTCTTTTCTCCTCAATTCTCCTGTCTAGGGAGTCAAACATGTCTCTGTTCCAATTTTTGAGGTCCGCCTGGAGCATCTTGAATTTTTCTTTGAGGATAAAACTCCCCCACCCCTCAACTTCGTAGCTTCTCCATTTTGACACCACAAAATCTCTAAACCCCGCATGATGTCGCCACGCGTTAACGAATCTGAATGGCATTGGAGTCCAACCTTTCACTTTAATTTCTAGGAACATCGGGCAGTGATCAGATAGAGATCTACCAATGGCTTTGTGATGAGAATTTGACCATTTAAGAAGCCATTTGTTATTGAAAAGAACCCGATCAATCCTGTTTTTCATGAACCATCTGGGATGTACCAAGTGTATAATCTTCCATGAAGATGCATATCAACAAGTCTTGAATCCCTGATGAAGTTATCAAAGTATTGTATGTCTCTTCTATTAATTGTTGAACCGGTCCCTGATCTCAAATTTCTTCCGATCGAATTGAAATCCCCCAACACACAGATACAACAGTCATCATTCTGATCCACCATTACTTGAATCCTATCCCATAGTACAATTCTGTCCTGAAGCGGGCACGAAGCATAAACATTGATGATACAACATTAAGTTCCATCCGAGACCCAAATTCCTACAACGACTATAGCCCCCTGAACATGCCAACAACTTATAGCGGTGAAATATTCAGAATTCCAGATTGATAAGATACCCCCAGACCTTCCCACAGATTCCCTATATGTCCACCCACATTTACCCCTTCCCCAAATTGATCTAATAAAAAAATCATCAATACTTTCTTTTTTTTTTTTCTGTAAGCAAACGAAATCCACACGAAATTTCCTAATAAATTTATTTACCTATTTGCACTTAGCTCTGCTCCCCAAGCCTCTGATATTGTAGCTTAAGATCTTCATTAAATAATCTATGCTTCAGCCTCCTTGTCTCTTCCAACTTATATACCACTAGTTCCTTCTCCACTTTCCAAATTCCTCAATATATGCTCCTCTCCCTCTACCGCCGACAGGCCCATCAGTTGTCCAATTTCCTAAATCTTTATCACTTCTTCAGTGGGCTATTTATGAGGGAATTTCTTAGCTTCCTTCTCGACCCTTGCACTTTTCCTTTTTCCTGCCACCAAACGGTCTTCTGACGAGACAATATCAAACAAGAATATGCTGAGTTGTTTCTTCTCCTCTTTTTTCCTGGATTTTTTCGAAGGGCCATCTTTTTTTTTCTTTCTTTGATTCTTGTCGGTATGGTTATTTGATATGGGACTAGGCTCTGCTCTAGGCTGACCGCTGTCGGTTATCCTCCCCTGGTTGTATCGAGTGTCACTGTGTGAGGAAATTAGGGATTTAGATTTTAGCGCACCATTCTTCACACTAACTTGGCCGACATAAGAGTTATTCGGGCTTGAAACTCATAATTGAGATGGGCCATCAATAATATTTTGTGGTCCATAAGATTTAATTTCCACACGCACAAGGCCCAAATGGTCTGAGGGACCGGGCATCACGTGGGCCGACTCCTACACAAAAAAAAATTTGCGCCTCAAGTTCTTTATTTTGCATGGGTTTTTTTGTCAACTTAGGCCCACTGCAATTTGGGCTCGCCCGGTTGTACTGCAGCCCATCCACAAATTCATTGAGCCCATCGCCATCCAAGTTGCACGTGTCACTATGGGGGCCACAAGGGGGACATACTTATTTACTCACTGTCTCTTTCTCATTCAGATCGAGGTTATTGGATTCTCCGAGAATTTAAAAACCATTACTCATCATTATACCGGGTCCCACATTCTCGATTTGCAATCTAGGGTTACTGCCGCCCTTACAGGTCACCCACTCCCCGTTCGACGAATCGTCTTCTTTGGCTTCATCACAGATCGCCGCCACTGCTGGACCGTTACTTCCCATATCGCCTTCTTCACTAGACCAATCAGATTCGTCCTCCAATGGATTCACTTGTTCTCCCTGAGTGATCGAACAAGTTCCAGCGTACTCCTACATTATTTTGATATTAAAATTTTTGTCATCAATATTCACTTTGAAGGAGCAGTTGATTTCATTTTGGTATGATGTTGCGATCAACACCCTTGCCACATCCAACGATTCCGTCGTTGTCGTTCCCTTATCCAGTTTTAAGAACACCCCAAGTTTTTCACTCGCTATTTTAAAGAATCTTTGGTTCCAGGTATGGGCTGGAACCCCTATCCATCGTGTCCATACTTTTCTTCTATGACACACGTCTTCCACTTGCCATGGTTTGAACCATTCGAACCAGTATGCAAACCATTAATCCATCTCCTCCACCTCTTTCTCCATAGTCTCGCCTCTCAAGTTTTGAATGAGCACCATTTCGTCTCCCATATATCTAATATTTAGGCTTGTATCACATTCGCTGCGAATTTCATTTCCGTTCTCCTCCCATGCAAATTTATCTCGAAGCGCTCCCACCCAACACATGTTCAACCACTCCCTTTCTGGTTGTGTTGTTGAAAATATGAATGGTGTTGCTGCATTTTTTGACAGGGTTCTTTCAATGGAGTGATCCTTCTCATGTCAGCCTCTTCTCGTATCTTCCCAGAGGCAGCCTCCTTGAAGGATTTTCCTGGTGTTCGCATACCCAGATTAGCGTCAAAAGGTTTTGCAAGGCTATCTCTGGGAACCGACTGATTTCTGTCATATTTGGGTCAGTAAGCCCTAATCTTATAACTTCCAATCCATAGATTATTAAGCTTCTCCAATGTTTTGGTCACGTCCTTCACCTGGCCACTATTAAATCTTACAAAACCAAACAACTTCCTTGCTTTATCCATTTTTCTGGGGCAGAACAGGTCCACAACCTCCCCTACACTGAAAGTCGACCGAAGAAGTTTCATGCTACAGTTTTCTGGAAAAGTTTAAAAAAATGAAGATTTTGACTCTCTACCATCAAAGTTGAACTTACTCTGATCGCTGCCATCTCTTTCGTTTCCCGATCGAATCCTACCGGACCACCTACCGGAAATTTTCTGCATCATCGGGTTGCACTCGAAAAAGGTTAACCTAGGATCTACACAAAACCTCACCCTCTCACCTCACTCTCTCTTTTTTCTCTCTCTAGCCATCATTAGACTTCTAGATTGTATAATTGGAAACTCTCTTCATATTTAGATTTTAATAACGTATACGTCTGTGAGAAATGAAAATATAATGTATTTGGTTATTATTCTTAAAATATTAATAAACATTTTTACGATAGGTGGATTCCTAGTTCCTACTACTTCCCATTGTTCAATTTTGCGAAATTCCGAAATTCCAAAATTTTGGCATTTTAACGAAGGGTCGTGTCTAAAGGGTATCAGTTTGATTAACGAAGGGTCGTGTCTAAAGACATTTAATAAATATAGGTCATGTTTCAAGGTGAACAAGTTTCACAACCGACTCAATAATTTTCTTATCGTATCGCTATCATGTCATGTTGACATGAAAAATATCGATGTGTCTGTTGATATTGAAAGTAATATATATTGCACAATATGTTGGACAACATTTCTAGCAATAATGAATTTGCCCTTTCTCCAACATAGACTCTTGCAAATACATATTATTCTCGATGTATTCTTGGATGCAGGTTGACGACCTAAAAGGTTTCAGGTCATGTGGTTGCAGTTTTCAAAGAGTTAGATGTCGTGGACATCATGAGAGGTTTTCAAGTATAATGGAGTTAGTGGAATGAAGATTTTTACGTCTTCTAAATTTCTCTTATTTCGTTCCAAGAATGGCATATTCAATGAATCCTCCATTTTGTAGGGGCTTTTTAGAAATACGATAAAGAATATTCTCATAACTGACGATTCTAAAAGATCAAGTGCAAGATTATGAAGATCAATCACAAGATCATCACAGAATTGTACAATGATTATTTTGTAGGTATATAATAAATTAATTAACAAATTAGGTCTTTGAGGAAACCACAAATTAACAATTTCATTAAAAGTTAGTGAAATAAACTAATTCTATATTGAATTTGAAGTATACCTACTACTCTAAAACGGTTTGTTCGAATATATAAGTTAACTATTTAAAAGTTTACTAGCACATTTTTAAATAGCTTAATGGATTTGAGAGGACATTAAATTACTTTTGTATACATGCTTAAAAATATTTTCATGCAATAAACGTGGTCAAATTAAAGCACATCATAACATACAAAAATAGGTATGGTGTCGTTGTATTATTGAAAAATGTTCTTGTGCTTTCTTTCATGCATGGACGATATGTTTCATGTTCTTGGGCTTTCTTTCTGCTCGTTTTTATAGTTAAACATCATAATCATCACCTAAGATGCCAAATTAGTGTCATATTATAACTTTGGGAATAAAATCACCTGTTATATAATTAGTGTTTTATTTTATGTTTTATGAATAAATTAAGAACACAATTTAAAAGTTGTCACTCTTAGAATTTAGGACTTGGTTCTAAACAATGTTATTGGTGCTAATACCCAACATAGTGTGTGTTTAATTTAAGCATATATAATGATTTTATTTTTTTTCATCCGAGTTAAGTTCCAACTTAAGTATTTGCTGGTTAAATTTATTTAATCACATTCAATTTGTTTGATCGGTGAACTGTATCAAGCGCACGTAAGAAGAAAGTAAAATTAGTTTTGACTTTTGAAATATATAATACTCATTTTTTTCGCAAAATGAGCTTTTTTGGGGCTTTAACATTCCTCTATATTAACTTTTTTAACTTTGTTGTTAGTTCACTTTTTACACATTTCAACAGAATTTGCTATAAATTGGGACATGACTATCCTTACTAAAATTGTACATTATTAATAAATGAAAACACATGCAAAATTCATTAATACCCACCCCTGCAAACATTACCCATCCCTCTGCCACCCCGAGATCGCCCCCCCCCCCACACACACACTCTATGCAAACATTACCAACCCTTTGCAACACTATCTCATAAAAAAAATTTATCTACATCTTTTTCCCCTAATTATTAATATTATTTAACTTTACTTTATTATTTAATCTTTTTATATTTTTTCAATCTCATGGCAAACAACTACTCTAACAAAAAAAGAACTACCGGCCAAACAAACAACCCAACACAATAAAAATGTTTAAATATTTTTTCTTATCATTAATTTTTCTTCCTCCATTTTTAATTTAATTTGTAGTATAATCTCAAAAATAATTCAGAATTTGAAATTAATTATAAAAACTATTATTATATTAGTTTTCCCAAATTCGTACTATATCGTAATAAATGTTCATTTGAAAAATAAAAATGTACCAACGAACCATAAAATGTACACTCGAAAAATAAAATGTGCACTCGAATAATAAAATGTACACTCGTATAATAAAATGTACAGCCGCTCTATAAATGTATATTCGCTAAATATAAATGTGTCATATAAGCATTTCCTACTTCTTTTTTAAAAAGAAAAATCAAAATAAAAAAGGTTAGTTCAGATTTTAATTTTTTTTTATTTTTTATGCATTCCCTTAACAAAATGTACACTAAGTCAATAAAATTGATTAAGTTAGTAACTCAATAGATCCAAAATTCAAAGTTCTCATTTGTATAAATCCAAATCCAAAAATTAAACCAATCAAGAGTTCTCATTTATACCCAACATAAATCAATCAAGAGTTCTCATTTATACAACAAATAAACCAAATCAAGAGTTCTCATTTATACAACAAATAAATTAATCAAAAGTTCTCATTTATACAACAAATAAACCAAATCAAGAGTTCTCATTTATACAAAAAATAAGCGGATCAAGAGTTCTCATTTGTATAAATCCAAAACCAGAATTAAATACATCATCATATTTAAATTTGACCGAAATTACTCAACACATTTGAAAATGTACACTCACTGAATAAAATGTACATCCACCTGACAAAAAAACAAAGTGAATTTTTTTTAATTAGCACAATTAAACCCAAATGGAAGCCAACACATCAAATGTGTAAAAAACAGAGTGAAAAAAAATTAAAATTAGACCAATCAAATAAATTTCAGGCTCTATTTTCACTCACTCCAGCAAAATTGTCATTTGATAATGTACACTCGAAGAATAAAAATGTACACTCGCTCTATAAATGTATAATCGCTCAATATAAATGTGCCACATAATCATTTTCTACTTTCTTTTTTAAAAGGAAAATCAAAATAAAAAGGAAAGTCCAGATTTTAAAAGGAAAATCAAAATACAAATTCAGTCATATCTACCCAAAAACATGTAGAAAAAAAATATACGCAAACTTCACATAAACAAATAGACACCAAATTTTCTACAAAACGAATAGTCTCAACATATAGTCCACAAGTAATTTGAGAAAAAAATTAAATGAAACCCAGAAAAAAGAAATGTTACAAGCGGAACCAAAAAACTCTTTTCAAATCGAGAAAACCCCCAAAATCCGTGGAGACATCAGGGAAACAAGTTGGCGGAGTAGCAGACGGGTTCCAGGGAGCCACTAACGACGCTGGAATTGGGAACGAAATGGGTGAAACCGCCGAAGGCGGTAGAGGAGGGAGAAAGTTGGAATCACTCTCAAAACCGTAGAGAGAGAAAGAGAGATAGAGAGAAGAATATAGTGAGGAGAATAGGGTTCAGACAATTTGAGTGGGTGGATAATGGGTTGTAGTCAGTAATGTGTCAGAGGGTGGTTACCTTAACGATGGGGTGGGCGCTGGGTTGGGGGGGGGGGGTGGCGGGAGAAATTTGGCCGATTGAGAAGGTGTCATGACATCACAATTGTGAGGCAAAAAAGGTAGAAATGTGTTGGGAGCAAATTGGCTCAAAAGCTTGTAGCCAAATGTAATTAACCCGAGCTTTTTTTGGGATCGGAATTAAGAGTATGAGACGAGGGGCGTTTTGAAACAATTATTTTATTTTAGAGAAACTTTTTTTTTCTTTCTTTTTTTTGAAAAATTGAATCACACCAACTTAAAAAAAATACTTCCAATTATTCATTTAGAGTTTCAAATCAGAGATATACAAGTAAATGATTAATTTGTGGGTTTGAATCGCAATATTTTTTTTTTATTTTCTTATAAATTGGTATTCATGTGTATTTAGGTGCACCGTGCACTCAAAATGCATTTTAAAATCATACAATTTGTTATATTTGAAAGATGCAATGTGTTTGCACTAAATCATACTCATATTTTTCCATATTAATAGTTACACAATTTAGTATAAATAAGTTGTATCATTCAGTATAATAAGTTGCATGATTCTAAAATACACTATGAGTGCACCGTGCACCTGGATGCACACAAGACTTAGCCTTTTCTATATTTAATAAGATTTAAAAATTCGGAATAAAATTTATTTTGTAAAAGAAATTGTAATTTCATCTGCAACTAAATCTTTTATAAATATATAAATTAAAGTGCAGATTCTAAAAATATCATTTTACTAAATATTATCCGACAATAGCCCGCAAATTTTAATTTTTTTCAGATATAAATGGATATTACTCCATATTTATTGGTAATGAAGTGTCTATTTTGAAATACTAAAATGAATGTCCCATTTTATTTTTTTCATTCCAGAAATTACAAAAAATAATTGAGGGACACTTGCGTGAGACAGTCTCACAATGAGACGTAGTATAAATTGAGAATGACACTTTAACATTTTAAGAGGGGTATGTGTTAATTTGTGCTATTTTGTATTCTGTCACATACAATTTTTTGTCAAAATTAATTTTATCGTTCGAAAAATAATCTCTTAACAAATATATCTAATCAACTCCAATAAACAACAATTTTATCCTCTAAATGCGGAGTAATAAACAAATTTTCATTAAAATTTGAATGATTTTAATTTGAGCAATCAAAAACAAAACAGACTAAAGAGTACTCCATTATTTTTTAAATCTCAATATTGACATATTTCTGAACAAAATATTTGCTACCAAACTCCCCCCCAATCCCCCATAGAATTAAAGATGGAAGTTGCATTGATAAATAAATATAAGCACGCAAAATAATGTAATACGAGCCAGCTGTATGTGATAGAGTAGTCGTATCAGAATCATTGAATTATTAATCTGTCTTGCCAGCCATGTCCCAACAAACCCATCTCCTTCAAGCTGGGAAGTGGGAACCCTTATTATTATTTTTTCTTTTTTTTCATGGCGTTTTTTATTTTATCATTGAATGATTTTAAATTTTATCATGGTAAGACCAAAAGAATATTCAGGTGATTTTATTAGTATACATTTTATATAAATTATAAACTTCATTATCACTACAAGAAAATAAAGAATTCACTCTATAATTTTTTGATGGTTATATATTTTTTTAACACAACTATTCTATTCTTCAATAGTGAGGATTACCTACGAATTGTCTACTAATTTTTTGAATTTTAGTAGACAAACAAATTATCTGTGAATAAATTACCTATGCATTTGTGATTTATGTAAATAAATAATTTATCTATACAAATAATTCTCTAGTCAATTTTATTTTCGTAAACAATTATATTTGTGGTTTAGAAATAATTTACAAATAAATTACATATATATTATATTTCTATAGGTAAATTATTTTTAGGTAATTTGAAGAATGCAATTCTTTTATATGATTTAAAAATTTTATAGGCAAAGAATGAAATTATTTTTCTTCGTAATTTTGTAGGTATGTTGGAAAAATTTATAAGCAGTTTTCCATTTTTAATGGAGTTCTGTATTATTATTTGCAACACTATTGAGTCTGTACTGTCATTTGCATTAAATTTTGATACTATATAAGATTGCATGTCCAATGTATCTAATCAAATAAAACTACATCAACTCAATTTAAAAAGATCGCACGTCCGGACACACGACTTAGATGGGCTGGGTGCCCAAACCAGCAGGGAGGGGGGGGGCAATTAATAAGGCATGACTTTAGGTGCTTCTTTCTTTAATTATTTTTTAATTAATACAAATGGAATATTGATCCACATTTTAATGCTCATCTAAGAAAAAAAAATGATAAAGTAGATTCAAATATATTAATTTTCTGTGTGTTATTTTTATTTGTATATTCAAATATATTAATTTTTATATACGTTATTATTAGCCTATTATGGGGGTGTTTGCAAACACAAATGGAGGGGGCATAAGCACTTATTTTTAAAGCTGCCCCCTCACAACTTTAGTTTTATAGAAGCACTTCTAAGCTATTAATAGAGTTTGCAAACACTCACTATATTATAAAGTGAGTCTCATGTGCATTCAGGTGCACCGTGCACTCATAGTGCATTTTAAAATCGTGCAACTTGTTATACTGAAATATACAACTTATTTACATTTACCATACAACTATTAATATGAAAAAAATAATTGCACGTTTCAGTATAAATAAGTTGCATCTTTTAATATAACAAGTTACACGGTTCTAAAATGCACTATGAGTGCACGGTGCACTTGGATGCATACAAGACTTAACCTATATTATATATGAGTGTTGAATTTTTTTTGTTAAATCTATTTTTTTTTTAAATTAGAAAACAAAAAATATAGAATTATATTAAATACAGAATTATAAAAAAAAAACTAAAATTAATGAAGATTCAAAGTACCGTTTCTATTATATTATGTATCATATGTTTATTATATTCTATTTTTATTTTTTAGATAAACATTGAAATGTGGTTATGTGGAATAATAATATAATATTCCATTTGTATTAATAAAAAAAATTAAGAAAGAAACCCAAAGTCCCAAACGGTGCCGTATAAATTGCCCAGCAGACCCTGCTGAAATAAAATATAGTGTATATAACTATATATATATAATTATTTATAAAAAACTTGTATTATGACAGCATGAAAAGGATTTCATTATACAATGCTGAAGTAATAAAATCAACTTGAATTGACTAGTGCCTTTTAAAATCAAATGAAATCTATCTTGTCATCATTATATCATCAAAGTATCTTCAAATTAACATATTTAAATTAATCCAGATGGCTCAAAACTTTATCCAGTCGAACTACAATTTGAATTTGTGACGGTATATTAACTTAAATTAATTGATATACCCTGTCAAATAATGGTCAACTTGCACACGTACAACTATGAACTTATTATCTATAAAAAATAATAATGCAAATTAGAAAAATCATGAACATAGTTTAGTACATTGTGGACTTAGTTAAAAAATGAGAGTTAGAGATATAGGACATCGAATTTAAATTATAATTGCAGCTATGAGGTGCGGTTTGCAATGAAAATTTGAATTTGCACCGATTTTGAGGTGCGATTTTGCACCAAAAAATTAACCACGATTTATTAAAAACAATTGTCAAAAACGGTGCAATACGTCTCGATGCGGACAATTCGGGCGATTTTGAGAGTTTGGACCACTTGATCTCTTTACTTGTTGCCAATTGGCTCAAATGCTCAATTCCACTATTATAAGATAAAAATTTGTACGGTTTCATATTTGAGATTATTTTTTACTTTTTTAAAAATATTAAAAAGCCATGTTCAAATTATATTTTATCTCATATTGAGATTGTGTCACAAAATCGCAAATGTGCCTCGTATTATGATTAATGCTCCCTTTAACCCACTTTTTTCTAAGAATGTTCCACACAAATTAAATAATTATTTATATATGTGTGTTATAACAATTCTGTCATTTTATTTACCCATATGATCATTTATAATTTTATATATTATATATAGACAAAATCTTATATAAATTAGATGGGTATCATGCAACTTAAATCTATTTTTAAATGGTATTATTTTTTTATAATGAACAATATTATTTAATCATTAAATAACTATTCGTATATGTGCGTTATAACAATTCTGTCATTTTATTTACTTATATCGTGTAACTTAAATATATTTTTAAATGGTATTATTTTTTTATAATGAACAATATTAATTAATCAATTATTATATGTCGCGAGTCGTTTTCGTTGATGAATATTATGTGGCTAATTTAATTACGACTCGCAAACAAAACATATACGTGTAAAATAAACAGTAAATAAGATGGATTTGTTGACCCAGTTCGTCAATAAAAGACTACTCTGGGGGCATACCAAGCCAGGATGTAGTACTGAGAGCCTTACACGTACAGTTCTTGATACATCTTATGAAGATGAATCGATGCAGGTTATCGAATGAGTTCCAGGGTTTTTCATATATGTGGATGAACACTCTAGTTTTTCTATTCCTCACCTCTCAGGGAATTTTTTGTAGGCTATTTCTCTGGGATTATTTTCTATCAACCAACCCTTTTTTCCCTCTTTTTACTTCCATTTATCATACTTTGTCAAGCATGAGCTGGATTGGTAAAGCATGTGCTGGATTCTTTGGACCATGCAAGAACTCCGGTGGTGTTGCCACGTTTCTGACTTCATCTTCTAGATTGATCTTTTTATAAACGTCGTCTGTAGGACGCTCTTTTAATCGTCAGAATTAATCTTTTGTTCGGTTGGACTTTCTGTTCGTCGCCTTTAAGATGTCGGCTTTTCAGGAGATTTGAGTTCGAACATACTGACCTGGTTTCGTTTGTTCGGTAGGCTGGCCGAGCAACTCTGATCGGTTGGCGAACAAAAAGTAACTCGCCCACCGGGCATGATTATTATATTCAAACATTACACGTGTCGCTCTTTGATGTTCGATTAATCCTGATTTATTATATCGAACACAACATTATAAAATATTAATTGTGTATAATCGTATCTTGCAATTAATAAAACAAGTGGAAAGATAACACGGAGTACCGAAATTTAATTATTCTAAATTAATGTAAATTGACAATTATTTCGAAACAAAAAATTTTGCGACAACAAAATGGGTTGGAGGGAGTATATACAAAACGAATTTCCTACACTGAACTTCCTAAAATACCCCTATTCCGGTATCGCCCCCAACCTCGCCGCCAACTTCCCTCTCCCCCCGGCGCCGCCGCCCCTCCTCCTCCCACTTCCCCCGCCGCTCTCCACCTTCACAAACGGCCTTACACCGTCTGGAAAAACGACGGGCGTATTGCCCCTACTCCGCCGCAGAGCCGCCGTGGCTTTGACGGCCAATGCGGCCATATCCTCCGGCGGGAGGCGGTGCTTGAGCAGCCGTAGCGGCAGCGCAAAGTAGAGCTGGCCCAGCTGGAGCTCCTCGTCGTCGCCGACGGCCGAAACGACGTCGTTGAACTCCATATCGTCGGAGTTGCAGATGAAGCACGTGGGGATTTTTTGTAGGATGTAGGAGACCTTGACGGGGTAGGGGTATTCCTGTAATCTTCCGTCTTCTAGAATTAATTTAGCAGTGGCTACGGATGTTGCCTCGCAAGAGCTGCATATGCCCATTTTTGTAATTCTCTCTCTTTCTTACGAATGGAAATGAAAAGTGGGAGTGTGTAGTGAGAGACGTGAGGTTTATAATTTATATGAAAATCGAAGTGAATGGTTTAAAATAAGGTTACTTTTTGTATGTAATAATTGCACAATACATTTTATAGTGAATTTTTAAATAAATAATTTGTTATAATAGAATATAGAATTTATTAATTTATTTACACTGAAACGTATCATCTGTGTTTGTGGAACAAGTAACATGTTTAAACTTATATAGGTTATATATTTTTGTTTAACAAATTGTATATTTCATACACAAGGTGTACTGTACAATTCAAGTCAATTTTTGAAAAATACAATTGGTTTCACTCAATGGCGGATCTATTCACATGCCTTGCCTGGATTTTTTTTTAATATTATATATATTTAAAATATTTTAAAATAAAATAAGAGGATAAATTTTCAATAAAAATTATTCACATTATAAAATGTATATTATTAAATTTATAAATTAATGTCATAACATTTATTAACTTATATCATTACATATATAAATTTATATCATAACATTTAATGTTATTATACTTATAAAGTAATATCATAACATGTAATATTATGAGTATTGATTTATAAGAGCAATAATATTGATTTATAAATGTAATAATATCAATTTAATATTATGAATAAGTTTCAGAAGTAAATTTGTGTTCTTTATTGAACAAAATGTTTTCAAATTGTCTATCATGGTTTATTGATGTATTTAAAATAAAAAAATAATATCTTAGTTATGTTCATTAGTTCATGTTGTTATGTATAGGGAACAAGGTTTTTTCTTTAGAAAGCAAGGCTTAAAAAAAATCTTTCTATAAATTTGATTTTGAATTTAAGAAAGGAGTTCAATTTACTCATCCCTAATGAGAAAAGTCCTAGAATGTGAAGCTTTTCACTATTTAGGATATGTATATTATCCACATGATATGACATATTTTAGAAGATATAATCTATAAATAAGAAACTTTTCACTTTTAGGTTTTGTATTGTGTTTCAAAACACCCCTAAATCGACTTTGTTGTTTGACGTTTGTGCCCCGGCTGGATAAAAATCCAGCGTCCGCCCTTGGTTTCACTGCAATGTTCAACTTATTTTACAACGAACATGTTGAATGTTTCAGTAAAATAAATTATACATATTAAAACTATAATTAAATTGTATAGTGCACAATACTTACTATTTAAAAATATACTATAAAATGTACGGTACACCTGCACCACGGAACACCCACCTTAAAATTAAAGGAAAAATTGCGTTAGTAAAGCGTGCATTAATGGTTTTGGTAGTGTACATGGGCATCTATTCTATAACTAGGTATACAATTTCATGTCTTCTTTAATTGATTGTTGGGCAGATTAGATCAGAAAAATTGCTGATTTACATTGGACTATTAATTAAACAGCTGTCAAGTAACTTCGCATGCCTTTAAATATCTAAAAGATGGGTAAAAATATATTTATATCCAATTATTCAATCGATAATCAATGATGTGACAATTTAAAAATAAATCACGTCCCAAAAAAATGCGCTTACCCAAAATACCCAGTGACTAGATAAAAACATTCGCAAGGCATTATTACCAATTTTTCAAATGTTTAAAAAGACATTTTTATGAAATTAGTACTAACTCTAGTTATATACTGCAAATTAATGGGCACTTCTTTTAATCTACCAATAATTGTTGCAAATTCTTGCGCGAGATTCTTTTGAGAATATTTTGATGAGACAAAAATTCATATGAGACGGTCTTATATATAAGACGAGATACAATTTAATATAAATTACACTCACTTCTCTTAAAGTGTTAAAGAGTCAATGTTCAACTTATGTCTCACGAGGTGTGCTTTTTTTTTTTATAATATAGGAATATGTGATAATTGAGATTGACATATTAAATTTTTACTCACTCTCTTTTTTTTTAACTTAAAAACTAAATTATTGCTAGTTTTACACTTTAAGATACATTTAAATATTTGAATCAATTCACGATTCATCTAACATTACATTAATTGTCTAAGGAAAATGTAGTCCTTAAATTTATATAGTGTAATCATATTCTATAGTACGCTAGGGACAAAAGTAAAGATAATCCTCTGCAAAAGTACTAGGCCATCTTGGCTTTATTATAAAAGTAATAATAATTAAAGAATCATAAGTTGTGTAATTAAAAGTTAAAAGAGACATAGATGTGATTTAATGTAGTTACATGTGGATGACAGGTTGTAATGCGGGAGAGTACATTGTCGTTATACTGTGGCCCACGTTTTTTAATTTTTATTAAATAATAATATTGATTTGTCTTTTTCGATTTCCATTGTTACGGGGCAACTGAAATGGATATCGAGGACACTCTGTTCCCGCGGAGGGGATGTCTTGTAACACAATTGTGTAACATCTCTTGTAACATCAATTAAATTTTAACATGTGTAATATAGGAGAGATATTAGTTTTTTATTAATTAAATTACCTTAATAAGATTTACCAAAATAAATCCCAGAAAATCTTATTTTTTCACACCGTATCTAAATTCAATATTCTCTTAATCTCTTTCCTTCTCACATATTTATCTCTCTCACGCTAGATTAGCAGAAATTAGACGCAGAGTCATACGCACAAACAACTTCCAATATTCTTTCAATCTCTCACCTTTTCACGTCTTCATCCCTCTCCATCGTTTCAATCGGTTTCTCTTTCATGGCTCTGAATAAAAAATATGTATAAACTAACGATTTAAAAAAAAAAACGCAGAAATACATTAACCACTTTCTGTTGCCCTCTCCTTTCACTTGCTTATAAATGATTTTTCACCTGCTTTTTATTTTTCTATCATGAGATTAGATATCAATACACAAAACTCTGGACCATCAAATCAATTTTAATTGTTATCTATGACCAGATTAAATTTTATGAGGCATACTTGCATGTGATGGTCTCACGATGAGACGGAGTATAATTTGGGTATTAACGCTTTAATATTTTGGGAGGATGGATGTTGATTTGTACGTTAAATTGTACCATGTCTCATGCATTAAACCGTCTCATATGTGTTTTGAGAAATTTTATTAACTAAGTTATTTCTTTTTCGATTGTGGGACTTAGGCTTCTTTCAAAGTATTTGGGACTGGAACTCATGCTAGTAGTAGTTTGCAAGACATATGAAGGTGTCAAAACCCTGGAAGCACAATTAACAATTAACAATTAAGTAGTCTTTCAAATAATGATGTTTATATGGGGAAAAAAAATAGAAACAAAACTTTTTTTTCGAAACACATGGAGTATGATTTGATATTAGAATAAAACTCTATTTGACCATTCGATTAATCCAACTGAATTCTTTTATATTATAAATTTTGAAGTATTATTTACCCAAAGCACAACCTTTTGAACTTTGATATTATTTGTACTAAAGATAAACCGGTTTTTACATCACAAACTTTGACAAAAATCCTGCCTTTCAATCTTGGAGTGTAGAATTACTGAAATGCACTCCATCATGTGCTTGTGTGTTTGCATGTTGTTGCTGTAAAATAAAGTAAATATTAAATATATGTAAAAGAAAATAAAATTAACTTATGGATCAAGTTGTGTGTTGTTACCTGTAGTAGATTTGTTAAGCTCATATTGTCTTCATTTGAATAATGAGAGAACTTAAATTGTTGATTAACCATTGGATTAGAAGCCTACAATAAAAGAATCCCCAAAATATGAATATATCTTATAAGACAAGAAAAAAACTAGAAACATCTAATGAGGCCTCTATAATAGATCATTATTCTTAATAAAAAGGCACATAAAAAACTATCTCAATTCTAATGTAAAAAATAAAGAGAAAACTAGAACAATATGTACTAACAACCAATGAGACATATAAAAGTAACCATATTAATTATATATAGTAGAAAAACCTGTGAGAGTTGCAAAGAAGAAGGTAAAGAGTTGCATTGAGAGAAAACGTCCACATTTGAAATGCCTGGAGAGGAAATGTCAATGCTTGAAGTATTGCTCCAACAATTGTCAATATTCTATTGCACAATAATTAGAAATTATAATATATCAAATAGTAACAAATACCCTAGTATACAAATATTGAGAAAAAAGAACACCCAAAAAATACCTGTGAATTATTTTCAAATGATGAATTTGCATTTCTAACCTTCTTCTTTTCTCGAGACTTTTCTAAGCCACTTTTTTCTCTTTTTCCGGACTTTATAGGTTTCTTCTCCTTCATTTTCCATCCCTTAATCTTAAGGGCATCAGATGTTTCTTCCTCTTGCACCACATATTTAGCCACACTTGGTCTGACAGTTGAAGTATTCTCCAAACATGCATCAATTTCTTCAATTCCTTTGACAAAACATTGTTTTGCAATTTCAAATGTTTTTGTGGTTAGAGCACCTCGGATTGTTAATTGGTTATATAAACTGCACAATTCTCAATAATGGACTCCAATCAACTTCTTTTCCTCATCTTCATTCATAGAATTTGAAGATTCTACTACAACTTCATTTGACCGGCCCTCAACGATACTCTTCTTAGCTTTCTTAGTCCATCTCTTCAAAATATATTTCTCAGGGATCTTCATAATATGTTTCTCAGAGAATACCTTAAGTACATGTGAACACAAAATACCTGCATACTCAAATTTTTTGCAGCTACATGAATCTTCTTCTTCAGACTCAGATAATATGACCGTGTGTTCGTAAGTCTTTCCAAAAAGAGAAACTTTATACACCAGAGCTTCTCCATTTTGACTACATAAGTTTGCTCTAGCATCATAAACATGGCTCAACTCACCTTCAAATAACTTTAACACTTCATGCGTATAAATACTAGTTGCATGTTTCAAAATCTGTGCCGAAAACGTAGCCACTGGTATAGTATGACTTGTTCTATAATCAGCTCTCAATTCTTCATATCGGCGGTCACTGACCAATCTATCAAAATGCTGGCAATATTGTAACAAATTATGTTTGTAGCTCACATACCTTTTAAGAACACTATTTATGCTCTCACTACGTTAAGTAGTTGTCATATCTGCACAAAATGATCTTCTCCCATAGACTATTGCCCATTTTTCTCTTATGTTAAACAACCTTTTCAACCAATCATTATCTTGAAGTTCATATTTCTCTAACATATCATCCCATCCTTTTAAAAAATCTTCTTCCTCACCATAATTATAAATACAAGACTTGAAGTCCTTCAAGAAAGATTTAAAGGTTGCAAACACATTACTCAAATGTTTGGCGGCGTTTTGGTATATGTGCCAAATACACAGTCGATGACACGTTTCAGGCCATTGAATTGATAACGCTTTTGCCATCGCAGCATCTTGATCTGTGAGGATGGTTTTTGGTTGTTTTCCAGACATAGCTCTTGAAAATGTATCAAACAACCAAGTAAATGTTGATGTAGTTTCGTCGTACAATAATGCTGCACCAAAAATAATAGTTTGCCTATGGTGATTCACACCAACAAATATGGCAAACGGCTTACCCTCCTTATTTTTCTTATATGTCGTATCAAAACATACTACATCACCAAAGTAAGCATAATCATTCTTCATTTGAGCATCAACCCAAAGAATATTAGCTATCAGATCGTTTTGATCAACTTGAATTGCATAGAAAAAATTAGGATTATCAAGTTGTCTCTGTTTCAAGTACTCCAAAACTCCTCTAGTATCACCAACCTTCATTTCAATGGTCCTCTTTGATTGCAAATAATATTTGTAATCTTGAAATACAAAGCCGACATTTTCTTGACCACCAACTTGTTTTGACAACAAGGCATAACCTGATTTTGGTGTTATTCCAGAGCTATCCAAATCATCCGCTTGTAAAGCTTGAATATCAGATATTCTTCTATGGGATCTTTTTAGATGAATCTTTTTTGGACTCACTAAATCATGTCCTCGGTGTTCGGCTATGAAGCTGACAACCTTAAAATTATAATTATCACCATATCTACAATTGATCTTCATCTTTGCTTCACAGCCCGTTCTTGTCTCTGGCCGATGAGACTTAATAGATGCATCTCTTTTGTCAGTTGGTCTATACCCTTGACATTCACAACAAAATATTCTATCGAGTACCCTTCCAGTATTTTTATCTTTGTGAGCACTATATTTTCTAATGCCGAATCCAACTGCCTTTGCATAATCATTATAGAAATTGTAAGCATCATCTTCGCTTTTAAATTCCATACCAATTTTTGGAATTTTATCTTCTGAAACATTTATGTTTGTTTCATTTTTCAGTTCCTCTTCACTTACACTTTGAGATTCATTTTCTTCATTAGCTTCACGTCGCGGATTTTCAGTTTCATCAAAATTCAGTTCATGTCGTGGATTATCAGCTTCGTCAAAATTCAGTTCACGTCGTGGATTATCAGTTGTGTCCATGGCTTGTAAAGAAAACCTGAAACTACAGATTATATTGCAAATTAAATTATATGGTGTATAATATTACAAATTCTTACTTATTTAGAATAATTGCAAATTGTGTACAAGTGTTAAATAACAATCAATCAACTTAAACCACAATAACAATAGAACATGCAATTATAACATATATTAACACATGGTGTGCAATCTCTTTCTTATCATTAAGTAGCAATTAACAAAAATTACATGTCAATTAATCAAATAGATGAAAAACACCAGTTGTATTATTCTTATTTTTTTAACGGTAAAATAAGATTTTATTATTAACACCCAAAAAACAATCTAAAGTATAAGATATAGACCCGATTGATTGTTAAAAAGCACACCAATTCAATAAGAGAAGAAAACCAGAGCTTACATGCCACTGGTTAACGATATCAGTATACCAATTGTATTATTCTTGTTATGGTTGCCTGGGAGGATATTGAAATTATTGTATTTGTTCTTATGGGGTATTTTTTATACCCACATTAATAATATTCCTCTTTGCTTATAAAAAAAGA
Source organism: Stenogyne calaminthoides (assembly GCA_037126765.1). Taxonomy (NCBI): domain Eukaryota; kingdom Viridiplantae; phylum Streptophyta; class Magnoliopsida; order Lamiales; family Lamiaceae; genus Stenogyne; species Stenogyne calaminthoides. The sequence goes on along the minus strand of JBBCBC010000028.1, from coordinate 28,943,195 downwards.
AAAAAAGAAAGAAAGATGAGAAACACATAGTACTCAAACCGATTGAAACGAAGGAGAGGGATGAAGGCGTGAAAAAGTGAGAGATTGAAAGAATATTGAAAGGTGTTTCTGAGTATGACTCTGCGTCTGATTTATGCTAATCTAGCGTGAGAGAGATAAAGATGTGAGAAGGAAAGAGATTAAGAAAATATTGAATTTAGATACGGTTGAGAGAAAATAAGATTTTAAGGATTTATTTTGGTAAATTTGGTTAAGGTAATTTAATTAAGAAAAAAATACTCTCTCTCCTATATTACACATGCCAAAATTTAATTGGTGTTACAGGAAATGTTACACAATTGTGTTACAGGACATCCCGTCCGTCATTCCCGCCTCGAGTCTAATAATAGACAAATAATCATTATATTTTTAATAGTTACTTTATTATAGAGAATGAAATTTACCTAATATATATTTTTAATAGTACACGATATATTTCTCTTGATTAATTCTTTTGATAACTATAAATTGCGCCACATATTTTGCTAATCCTATACATATGGATATGTGTTGTATTCGACCTCTATGTAAAATGACATATTTTCAGTGAAGTTGCAACACTTTAGATTGAACTTGACTATTCGGTAAAATTTCACATTTTTTTTAGTTAGAGTCGCAACCTTCCGATCAACACGACTCTTTGATAAATTTTAATATTTCGGTGCAACCTTGAGTATCTATAGATACTTAGAACTATGGAGAATTAAGATATCGAGAATTAGAGGTTTTTTAGAGGTTGAAAATCGAGTCTCTATATATACTAAGATCGAGTCTTCTATTTTGAGTTTTATATACACATTTGTGATTTCTGCTTTTGAAATTAAGTAAAAATGTAACTATCTCAATTTCCGTGGAATATGTTTTTGTATCCTGGAAGGTTAATTTCTTAAATTATTTACACATGTAGGAGGAATTAATATTTTTAAAAGTCGATGTGCCTAATCTATCATTAACTTCATTATCCACGCAAATATACAACAATAGGACACTAAATGAGCATTACTATTTTCTTGTTTCATAATTCTCACTAAATGATCATTACTATTTACTTGTTTCATAAATATTATTGCTAGCGCAGGGCCGATCCTATGAATTATAGAGTCTAAGTTGACTCTAAAATTGAGTCATTTTAATATATAACATAATGTGTGTTACATATTTTTATAAATATTTGTACATGTAATGATTGTGAATAGATGTTTAACTAGGTAGAGTACGAATGATATTTGCACATTTTGTGCACGATCTTCCGTCTGCCACGACATCTGATCTGCAAATTTTGTGCAAAATCCTTACATGCACATTTCGTACAAATTTCGTGCATGATTTTTACATGCACGGTTCGCACGTGCACATTTCATGTTTATATTAATAAATTAGAACTAAAATAATTATTGATATCATCGGCGTTGAATCTTTAATTCTTTTTTTTTCGCATTTAATATCCAGACATATATTAGGAGATATTACACTGAAAAATTAATTTAAAATTTAAAACTACAAACTATTTACTAATGATCAACACAAATAAAAAAAGTTACACATACATAGATATATAAACATGTAAAATTTAAATTATAATTTTAAATTCACTTTGTAATTATTCAATAAATATAGTATCTTGTCAAAAAAATCAATAAATATTATAAAATAAATTTTTTGATATAGCTCAAACGTCTTTCAACCATACAACTTTTAAAAAAATATATATAATAGTCTCTCATATTAAGAGACACAAACTGCATAAATTTGGGCACTGTAATGATTAGGTCTGCGGCCCTGTGCTAGCGGGATATAGAATCCCCCCACCCCACCACACCCCCACACACATAGTCTATTTGTTGGGGAAAATTAAACAGGAGCTTAAAGTTTAATTTTTAAGAAATTAAACCACATATGTTCAATTTACTCTTAGAGTAGATAATCGTAGTGTATTTATAAGCTATAAAATAAATTTCGGTGAGTGAGAAATTAAATCACGAAGTTGAGACATCACAATACACTTTATGAATTAAAGTGTTGTTGGGAAGTATGAAAATTAACTGAGAGTTAATTATCTCACTTAGCCCATGAATTTAAGTTTGAAACGTAATGAATGTAGACGTCCAGATTCATTGACGTTTCAAATCAAATTGTAACGTCAGACATTACATGATGATATTAGGTGTCATTAGTAAAGATATTTCAAAACGAAAATAATTTAAATGAATGATATTAATTGTCAATATGAAGTCAAATTAAAATATGATTATGTTTCCAACATGATGGACGTATATATAAATAGACTGCATGCATTTGTTCATTTTATTCAAGTCTTCTTCAGTTCGTCGAATCTTTATACCTTGTGGTGCTGCTCGAATAAAGACGAAGTCGTTTTACTTTTGAGAATATCACGTCAAACCGTGAGCATTAATCAGGACGTATACATCCTTAACTTGACTTATTGTTGTTTTCAAGTGTGCTGATAATTTCCTGGTTCAAAAAAAAAAAAGTGTGCTGATAATTTCGTGTAAAGGATATATGTAGAATTTTATTTGGGCCAAAATCTTTATACAAGACAAGAATATCATATATTATTATTTCAAGCCAAGATATATAAATGGGCTCTTATAATATAATTTTTTTAATGAAAATACATACAAAGTGATATTTTTTTAATCTATCAATATTATATATATGTGTGTATGTGTATTTTTTAAGTGACAGTAGCGAGAGATGCATGGTTGAAAATGGTTCACGTGAGTAAATTGGCATGGGCCGGGTGAGGATTTTATTTAAATAAAAAAAATGAAAAGGGGGATCTGAACTGTGAATATACCTAACATTAACAACAACCACTGTATCAGAGACTTTATTTGGCAAAATTCAATCCATCGAAACTGTATTCATGACCACTCACTATCACCGTCAAGCCACGACAAAACCACCTTCTTTCCATTTTATTCCATCAATTATTTTACGTAAATATATGTTATTACAATTATTTTTCCATTACGGCAAATTTAACACTTTTCAATTTCAATTTTGGTATGTGAGAAAAGGTTAAACAATTAATTAGATATTTTACCAACCAAATCCGACTTTCGTGTGTTATGTTTATTTTACCTTTTGCTCATTGTGGGGGCTGTAATTGTATTGTATTGCTCATTGTTGGGGTTGTATTGTATTGCTCATTTTTAGGTATCAAAATGGGCTTAGTGAGAAAAAGAAAATGGTATAGACTTTTCGGCCCTCATCTCACTGTAAATCACACAAATTAGTCATAAGAATAGATGAAAAATTCACAAATTTCTAAGTCACGAGTTTTAAAATAGGTTTAAAAACAAAATATCTAATTGATTGAGAGTTCTGCTTTTTGGATGAGACACAATTCAAATGAGAGTGTGACGATCATCAGCGTGACTCGAAAAAAATATATTAGAGCAATTATTCAATCAAAATATGAATTTTCAAGCAAAAATGATCAAATTGACACCCAAATAATAAAAAATGGATTAATAAAAATTTATAAAACTATTTATGAATACTGACAAATTAAATTATAAATTATAGAACCATTCGTGATTTTTTCTCAAAATCTCATAATAGAAAAAAGAGGAGGCACACTTACTGAGACGGACCTTACACAAGTAAATTTTAACATAATTTGAAAAGTTGATATTTTAACACTTTAGGAGAAGAGAGTATTAATTTATATTAGTTTATACCCGACTCATATGATTTTGTGTCAAAAAAGAGCTAGACCTCACATGTACGGCTTTTGAGGCATGCACGTATCATAGGAAAGGGCTTTTATTTAACAAGTCGGTTTGTGGCTTGAGTTTATTCTACACCTGAATGGCTGCTAGTGCTAGGCTTTGCTTTTCTTTCAATTGTTCATACTTTGTCTTGACGCTGCTCTTTACCTTTTTGTTTTTAGCCTTTTGTTGGGATTTCAGTCACTTTTGAGCAGGTGTTGTATGTGTTTGGATGACTTAATATCCAGTTCAAGAACAAACTAATTCGGAGACAATAACTAATGTCCATTAGGCGGACCCCATTTGAAGTCAAAGTGAGAGAATTCCTTCTCATCTAAAAAGTTAGAAACATGAGAGAAATCGAATAATCTATTTATTTAATTTCAACAACACTCCCACTCAACAAAATAATCATTCGTTCTCTCTTCTGCGGAGAGGAGGACCAACAGAGTGGACAATTTAAATGGGTGGAGTGCTTCCATTTTAATCGAACCCACAACTCCGGCTCGATACTGTGAGAGAATTTCATCTCATCTAAAAGCTCGAGCTTATAGAGAGGGTCATGAATAATCTATTTATTTAATTTCCCTCAACACAAAACAAATCTCTCTATTAACTGACTCATTTTAAGAAATGAATGTTGTATTTCTGCTAAAAAAATTATTTCACTCATTATTCAACAGATATTTTTTATGAATGTTAATTAAGTATCCTAATTAAATTGCTCCCAACCCCCTCATGTTGCAGGAATTGGTTAACGGAAAAACCGTGGGGTTGATGGACAAATTCGGAACAAAAATACTTGAAGCCCCTTCAAGTCTTTGGCTAAAATTTGCATGCTTCATTTCATTGCATCCTACTATAGTTTGGCCTCTTAATATGGAAAACTACATCCCTCTCTCGTACATCTTAATCACAGAAACAGGTTTTATCTCCAAGTTATCTTACATGAACAAATTCGTGCTTTACAAACATGACTAAACAACATCAAGAACTCAAGGATAACAAGTGTGGCTTTCATCCAAACGCAACAGTTTCAAAACAAAATTCTGAAAAAAAGTTCTAACTACTCGACTAACTCCTTTTTCACAAGTCCGATTAAGCAGCGTTCCCCCGCTTTTCTTTGTTATCTTGCCATCAGAGACATCAATCGTATTGTATAATGGTTACCGAAATTAAGTCCTACGGTAATAAATCGAGCTATTACGATTGATCAACCAATACATCCATAGCACATTAGGCTTTAAATTTCTGCAGCATCTAAAAACTGCATGTTACAACCATATTCATCATTTTCAGATGCTAAGTGATCCTTCATTTGATTAAGCACCTCGAATGTAACATCAGAAGCTTTGTGTTTCTTGTCATCGACCATGAAATCACAAACTCGCCCATTTACTTCAATCGAGCTAACTGCATCGCTCTTTCTGACTCCATATTCCTTCATTAGTTTCCTCATCTTCTTCATCTCATCCCATTGTTGAGCTTCACAGAAAATGTTCGAAACGAGCACAAACAAACCCCCTGCATCTTTCTCCAACTCCAGTACTTGCTTTAGGATCTGTTTGGCAATCGCAACATTTCGTTGAATCCTACAAGCACCAAGCAAGGCCCCCCAGATAACTACGTCTGGCTTCATCGTCATTTTCCCAACCACCTCAACTGCCTCGTTCAATGATCCTCTGCGACCAAGTATATCAATCATACAAGCATAATGCTCGATATAATAAGGAATATTATAAACCCGATTCATTTTACTAAAGTAATATTTCCCGATTTCGACCAAACCGCAATGACAACAAGCAGAAAGCAAGGCGATAAAGGTAAGTGCATCGGGCTCTATTCCACCACCCTCCATTTCTTGAAATAGTTGGATTGCTTTGTATCCAGAACCATTCAATGCAAGAGCATTAATTATAGTATTCCACGAAACAATATTCTTCTCCGGTATGTTAACAAAGATTTCCAATGCTGCCTCTGAAGAACCACATTTTGCATACATGTCTATGAGGGAATTAAACAGAGTAACACTAGGTTTTATCCTATTCGAAAGAAGATAACCATGCAATTTCTTTCCTTGGACTAAATCTCCCAATTGACCACATGCTGAAAGAACACTAGTTATAAAGTAGTCTCATCGGGTATAATACAAGTATCACACATTTTGTAAAATAATTCTAGGCATTCCTTATAGTGGCCATTCTGGAGATAACACGAGATCATTGAATTCCAAGAAACAACATTTTTAACCGGCATTCGGTTAAAAATCCTCTCAGCTAACTCAGTGAATCCGTGCTTAGCATATGCATTAACCATGGAAGTCCAAGAAACCACATTTTTTTCAACTATACGAGCGAAAATTGCCTGAGCCATCTGCAATTGCCCGCACTTAGCATACATATCCAGAAGTGCATTTTGCACAAAAATATCAGCAAAAACACCATTAACATCGATATACCAATGAACAAACTTCCCTAACTCTACATCGTGAATTCTCGAACAAACAGAGAGCAAGCTAACAAATGTATGACCATCAGCCTCCACCCGTTCTTCCCTCATACAATCAAACAGAACAAATGCCTCTTTCCACCTACCGAGCTTCGCATAACCATTAATCATAGAGTTCCAACTGACTAAATTCCTAAACACCATACAATCAAACACTTTTCTTGCACACCCAATCATCCCACAACCAACATAAAAACTTATAACCCCATTTCGCACGACCACATGAGACTCAAAAAAACCCAGTTTTAAAGCGTGTAAATGAACCAAAATACCTTCAACGTACGCCTTCCGAAAGGCGCAAGCTTTCAGAACAAAAGGGAAAGTGAACTCATTAGGTGAAATAGAGCTAGTAACCATTGTGTTGTAGAGAGAAATGGCCTTATCCGAGGTTTTCTCAATGGAGAATGCCCTGATTAAGGTGTTGTACATGTGTCTGTTTGGTTGGAGAATTTTGTCGAACAGGTGGTGTGCGTATTGGAGGTCTCCGTTTGGGGAGAGAGCAAGGAAGGAAATGAGTTTGCTGATTGAGATGGTGTCTTCGGCGAGGCCATGGAGGATGATTTGGGCGTGGAGGGCTTTGATTTGCTTCGTTGAAATGCATTTTTCGATGTAGGAATCGAGTGTTTGTAAATGAGAACTGGAGTTTGTGTGTAGCAAGAGAGGGAAACTGGGTTTGGAGGGCAAATGTTTGAATAATGTTTTCATTGGGGATTCAAGATGTAAACTTCATTATTTTCGAATTGGATAAATTCGAAAAACGTTTAAAAGAAAACTAAGAAAATGGGAAAACGTTTAAAAGAAAAGTTGCTAAACCGGACGTGCGACTATTAATGGTTGTGTAATAAAAACAAAAAATTAATGGTTGTGTAATAAAAAAAATTGGCCCATGCAGGTCTCGAACCTGCGACCTTCGCGTTATTAGCACGACGCTCTAACCAACTGAGCTAATGGGCCAATTGTGAAATGAAAATATAATTGTCCTTATAAATCGTAGATCATTCAAATCTGAAATACAACAACTCTGTGAACCAGGTTCACATTATGCACCCTAATTAAATATTATTCATTTAAAGTGGGTTTTAGTTTGATTGGAGTCTTTCACGTCGATCTCTCTCTCTCTCTCGTTGTCGCGCGCTCAATCATCTCATCTCTCTCGCGCGCGTGTCGTGCGCTCAATCATCTCTCTTGCTTCGCGTCGTCGTGCACTCAGTAATCCACGCAATGAAGATGAAGGTGTAAGGGACAATAGCGCGATTGCGAAAAACTCTCACTTTTACTCAGAAAAACTCTCACTGTTATTCAGAAAAACTCTTACTGTTATTCAGAAAAATTCTAACTGTTATTAAAAAAAACTCTCACTGTTACGCTATAAAATTATCACTCTATAAAACTCTCACTATTATTAAAAAAAACTCTAACTGCTATTCTATAAAACTCTCACTGTTACGCTATAAAACTATCACTCTATAAAACTCCCACTATCATCTTATTAAACTATCACTGTTATTCTATAAAACTATCACTGTTATTCTATAAAACTCTCATTGTTATTCAGAAAAACTCTCACTGTTATTCTATAAAACTCTCACTATTACGCTATAAAGCTATCACTCTATAAAACTCTCACTATCATGTTATTAAACTATCACTATTATTCTATAAAACTCTCACTCTTATTAAAAAAAAACTCTAATTGTTATTCAGAAACCAATTAATTCTTCACCATCTTTTCCCTCTTCACATTGTTAGTCTCCAATGCCACCCATCACCACACCACTCCGTCACTCTTACGCAACTTCACAGCCGCCAACGTCGCTGCCAACCACCACACGTACAATACCCATCAACCACGGTTCCTCTACCGCTGAAACACCACGCTCCGTCGTAGATCAGTAAAAAACCGTCGAGTTCCATCGTGGAGTCATCGTCGTCGTCGCGTCGCAGAGGAGTTGCCATTGTCGTCGCATGAAGAGTCGCAAAACAGTTATGTGGAGTGGTTTCGCACGGCCATGGGTGGGAGAGAGGAGAAAGGGAAATGACGTGAAAAGAAATTGATTGAAATGAGCTTGGATTGTTTATATATGATCCGTTTTGTGTGTATGGGTCTGGTTTGATCCGAGTTCATAGTATGAACCAGGTTTACACAAGTTTTTGTCATAACTTTGGTGATCAAGATATAAACTACTAGTTTAGTGCCCGCGTGTTACGCGGTTTTCTAATTAAAAATTACAACATTTTCAATAAATAATATATTTAATAATTAAAAATATAAATATGTACATAAATTCACTAAATATGAATTAATAATTTTTTAAGGTGTATATTAGTAAATTTTCTTAAACCTTGGGATAAGATTATTGTGTCAAATATTATTTATACATGTTAGTATGAAGTTGAAACCTACAAATCAAAACAAAATAAATCGACTAAGAAAAGACTAATAAATTAATTAACATGTAATAATTAAAAAAAAAAGTGAATGAATTATAATATAAAATACTTTGTTCACATAAAATATATTAAGATATACATAAGAGCAATTATAAAATAAAATTATTTATTAAGAAATTAATAATTAAATATAATTCACACTAAGATAAAATACATTTAGAATGAATATTTTATTTATCTTAAATTAAGTAAAACAAAAATTACCAAAAAATATAAATGAATAATATTATATAGTTAAATAAAACATAAAATAATAAATATGAATTACACATTTTATAAAAATAACACATAAAAATGACATGTGTAATCAAATTTCTCATTGAATGACACATAAGTTAATTAACATGGAGTTGACACATCATGGAAAAAAAACTCCATATTAATATATAGAGGGATATATAGGAGATAGAAGATTGTTTAGGATATACAAAAATAGAATTACACATAGAATTTATTTTTAGTGACATGTGGGATGTATTTTTAATGACATGTACACCAAACTTCTCATAGAATGACACATATGTTAAATCAATGTAAAGTTGACACATCATCAAGAAAAACTCCCTATTAGTAATATAGGGGATAGGGGATGCATGTGGATCAGAGTTTAAAAATTTTAACTTCCACTGCGACCAACATTAGGATTGTATTCTGAAATCCCAACAAGTTACAATGCCTTGATACGAAATCTCTTAAAAGACTATTTAAGACACGAAATATCAATAGGAGATTGAAAGATCTATTTTAAGATCAAGGGAAAATTAATCATAAGTATATTATCAAAGGGAAATAAAGAGATCCAAATAATTAATCATATTAATCACAAGAACAAGGATAAAATAAAGACAAATTCTCATGTGTATCATTGATTTGGTGCAATTTAATTTTGAGAGTTTTTTTTCTAAACTTTTTTAGTTTTAATTTTTTTTTTTATTTTAGTTTTCTTTTAACTTTAATTTCAGTTTTAAGTTTTTTTTTTCTCGGCCCGGATCCAAACCCGGCCCGAGTGGTTCATGGTTCACTAGGCCCAAGTGATTCATAGTTCACACCAGCCCGAATGGTTCATTGTTTAGGGGTTAAGGTTTAGAATACATAGTTCATCCAAATTCAATTGCACCAATTTGAATTGGTGCATGAGGTACATAGGAGAGTGACTCTAAAATAAATACGTGATCCAGAATTTAGTCACTCAACTCGAAATTCCACATTGTAAATTTTTTAAGAGTGTTGTGAAATATTGCACAAAAATTATATATGCAATATAACATATTTTTATGCAAAATTTGTCAAATTTCGCCCGGGCAAAGTTGATTTGATGTAGTATATATTTATAGAATGATATTTTTATTACATTTGTATTGTAACATAGTGATTCAGGTATATTGTTAATGTATCTGCACATGTTCGATTCTTATTGAGCACCACTGAAGAATCGTGAAACGTAGGATTCGAAGTGGGCATGAGTCTGACCCGCGAAAAATTAAAAAAAATTCTAATTTAGGTTAATTGCACGAAAATCACATCATACAATATTACATACAAATTTTTAACATACCTCATTTTTTCTGGTCTCATATATGATACTGTCTCATATGAATTTTTGTTTCATGTACATTATTGCACAAAACAAATAGTTTGAAATAAAATCGGGCCCGATAAAAAAAAAAAAAACCCCACAAGGGTTTATACTTGTATATATATTTGAACGATATCTTCTCTAAAACCCTCCCTCAATTCCACGCAGCAGAACCAGAAATGGTGAAAATCTCAATTCTTCTCTCTACCCATTCTGCTCTTTTGTTCATTTGTAATACTCTGAATTGAATTTAATCTAATTGTTCTTCTCCAATGCTCTGTATTGAATTTAATGCTGATTTAGGCACCAAAGAGGGGCGCAAAGGTGCCAATTGCCGCCAAGAAGCAGGCGTTGAAAGTTGTGAATCCGCTTTTTTGAAAAGCGAAGCAATTCGGGATCGGAGGCGCAATTCCGCCAAGAAGGATCTGAGCAGGTTTGTGAAACAGCCGCAAGGAGTCACGATTCAAAGGAAGAAGAGGATCCTGAAGCAGCGATTGAAGGTCCCGCCCCGAATTCATTGTTGGGTTGTGGAGACTGGATGCAGCGCAGAGGAGGCGCTCGACCAAGCTCTTAGGTCGAGCAGATGCACCAGATCGAGCGCAGATGCACCAGATCGAGCGCGCCCCCTTTCCAGCACCCAGTGGGCGCTCGAGCAAGCTACCTGATCGAGCAGAACCGCTCAACCAATGCCCAGTCGAAGCGGTTCCGGAAGCTCGTTTCAATTTAGGTTTTCAGGCCCAGCCTCTTATATAAATACTTTTGACTCATTGTATTTGCCTCTTGTACGAAAATAACACACGAAATAGTAGATCTCCTGGCTTGGTAGTGCCCCTAGACGTAGTCATTCCTGACGAACTGGGTAACCAAATTGTTTGTTCCTTAATTCCTGCTTTCGTTATTTTCTCCATAATTGCTGCTTAAATCCTAACAACTGGTATCAAGAGCATCGGGTTAAAGGGATCTGTGGAGAGCAATTATGATGGCTGAAGGAAAATCGCCTGTTGAAAAGTTTGATGGAACGGATTTTGGATTCTGGAAATTGCAGATCGAGGATTACCTGTGCGGTAAAGATATGTATCAACCTTTAGGTTCAAAGCCTGAAGATATGAAGGACGACGAGTGGAAGTTGCTGGATAGGAAGGCGATGAGTGTGGTTCGTCTGTCGTTATCCAGGAACGTCGCCCTACATACGGTGAAAGCAAAAACCACAAAGGAGATGATGGAGATATTGACTGAGATGTATGAAAACCCGTCTGCAGCGAACAAGGTTCATCTGATGCGGAGGTTATTCAACCTGAGGATGGCGGAGGATACTGTTGGGATTATACTAGAAAGTATGCTTTTTACTTTGTATAATCAAAACTGAATTTCGGACTTATTCTTGAAATAAATTGTTTATCACCGATGCTTTAAATATTATCGAATGTTACATATATTTCTTTATAACTGTTCCATAAGTCGATATGTGTTACATTGTAGTTAATTTAGTGATACGGATCACGAAAGATTAAATTAACGATCCCCTTGTAACTAAAAAGTACGCCATTCACGACCTAGATGGAAATGAACAACCCATCGCGAAAAGGTTGAAGTGTAAGGCTCGAGATTGGCTTGTCTTGACCAAGAGATTACACTAGTGCATGATGATGCCCGGATAGGACCTGAGGAGGATAAATTCTTGAATCGAAAAAGGAAGAATCAGACCTCAGTGGTTCGTTATTTCTTAATCTTCGTTCCTTAAATAGGATCACGTGGGATTGGTAACTATTGCTTTGACTTATCATGGGTAGCGAATCAACGAGATTCAATACTTTTTATCTTGGGCAATATTATTAGTCACATGTGATTGCTAAGATTTAATACGAAGAATCGTGTGCAAGTACGCTTGTTTGATTTGCCCCCTTGGGAGGTTCATAAGCATTATCATACCAAATCTTGCAAGTGAAATTAGTTTCTGGTATGGATAATAATGTTGAACCGTTCCTTGACCAAGGATAAAAGATATTAATTAATGGAAAGTTATTTCAGTGGCTTGAATTAATTAATGGACTAGATAATCTTAAACATGGGAAATAATAACCGGGAGCCATATTGACTGTAATATGTGTTGGGAAATTTATAGTTTTGATGAAAAGTTCCAAAAACACATGTAATAGGACCAATCCGGACACTGTTAAGTAGTCGATCGATGTTTCCATTATTCTATAGGAGACCGGTTGATAATGATTGTATAAAACAATCGATGTAATAGATAGGTCACATATTGAGGGGGAACTCAATATGTATAGGTCGATTCAAGAATCGGAAGAAAGTCGATATCCCACAGGCGTAACGTTAAACCGGAATCTCGGTCGACGAATCGATCTAGTCGATAACTTCAATGAGAAGTCATGAAGCTCAAACCTCGAATACTAGAAGATCGGATGACTTCGGAAGATAAGACCGTAAGACCCACATCGGAGTCGGCCGGTTGAAGCTAAGTCAACAGCGCCGGAAGACTCTATCGGGTAGATCGACGGTTCGGATTGATCGGGTCACTCATAAGATGAAAACCGATGTTTCATCTTATCATACGCCTCATGATCTAAACAAGAAGAATACCAACCTTAGTTGGAGGAACAACACCGCAAAAACAAGGCTTCCATCCAATAAGGAAGAGACACGATGAACAAGAGCCGATACTCATGGATTCGATGTTGCTCTCTCAAACGGCTATAAAATACACATTCACGCCGGCCGCCATGCCGCTCTCAAGCACGCCACATCAAGCTCGCAAGTTCACCTAAAATAGCCTGAAATTCAAATTGCTCTCCAACGGCTCTTTGATTTCAAGGTCTATAAATATGGGATCACACTTCAGAGTGAAACACGAAAATGCTTGGACAAACAAAATAATCAAGAAGCTCAAACTATAGTCAGATTTCCGCACGAAAGAACACAACAACAAGCTTATTTTATATTGTGTTCATCCCATAAGTTCTTAGCAAGAAATCTTTTCATCTAGCTATTAGGCAACGCTTGTACGCAAGGAAAGATTTCATAGTTGGAACTTAAACAACCTTACCCAAACCCCAAGTTAGGATAAGTTGTTTAGCAAGATTCGATCTAGGGTTTCTAATCTTGATTTAAGGGATCGGTTGAGTGAGAACTCTTAAAACATCTGTTGGTGTCTTGTGTTGGACTAACACACAAAAACTAAGTCCAAATCGGTTAAGTCGGTTAAGTTGGTGCCCTTGTGAAAGGGAAGAGTGGACGATAGGATTGGTTTGTCCTAACCACTATAAATCTTGTGTGCCTTTATTGCTTTGATTAAGCGCTCTCACATCGCACAATCTTAAAAGCGATACATATTCTAAGTTAAGATCGAGATAGCACCAAGCTTCGATCCGATCGACGATATTTCGTCATCCGATTAAAAGATAAAACTTGGAATCGATTTATACAAACCCGGTTTTTCACACGGGTAAAACTTAAGCTTCGACACATCGATTAATCGATAGTTACCGAACCCGATCTGTTTCGAGCGTTGATAAGTTAGCTATCGGACCAAACGATTCACTTCGCCTCTGATCAAAGCTATCTCTCTCACACCGATCCAAGACGAAAAGTTTTTCGTCTATTCACCCTCCCCTCTCCCTTCGCCCTCACATAACCCGCTCGGGACCTACAAGTGGTATCGAGCGGTTGGTTCTTCCGACCAATCGACTCTGTGTCATTGTGGTCAATCGAACCGATCTTGAAAAAAACCGTTTTAAAACTCATTCATTTTTCCAAAATCACTCAAAGATGATAACACGTCCCAGATGTATCATGATCTGCCGGTTCTCAATCGATGAGTATCGCAGATTGGGGCCATATATATGTCCAACCATCTAGGCTCGATCGAGGGCGTAATGATGGAAGTCATCGAGAGGACCCATCATCATTTACTACGACAATCCTGCGAATGGAGGAGATCCGGACTTTCCCACGAAGTCTTATGCGAAAAAAGCCCGGCCGATGGACGCCTTAAAAAAAAAAATCGCATACTCACGGACACCATTGCAAGACATATTATCATGAAAACAATGGATAAGGTCACCAAAGAAAAGATTAAGTATCTCAAATCATGCGAAAGCAATGTGGGATACTCCGGCCGAGATCTGCGAGGAAATGAATAGATAAAAAGACACCGTCTTCAAGCCGAACCGGTGAAGTTCGAGAAACCAAGATCTTTGCCCACGAAAACCATCAACGAACTCGATGGAAGAATTACAATGTCTATAAACAAGCTTCGAGAACTTGGTAGAGAGATGTCTGATAAAGATATCAACTATAAGATCCTAAGGTCTCTCACCAAGAAGTGGGACATGAAGGTCACGGTAATCAAAGATTGCCAGGACATTTCAAGAATGAAACCTAGTAGCTTGTTCTTGAGTCTTAAAGCTCACGAGTTCGACCTGATTGAAAGAGGTCAAGCTGATGAAGGCGAGGTGCCTGCTGAAACCTCGACTTCAAAATCAGTTGCTTTCAAAGCAACCAGTAGCAGAACAAAGGCCAATGAACCCATTGGAAATATAATAAGTCAGGCAGAACAGATCGCTCTGCTTACCAGGAAGCTTGAGAAGTCAGACATACAACTTGGTAAGTATCGAAGATTTTATAAGGACTATCAACATAGCCGAGGACGAGATAGGAGATCAGACAACAGATCTCCAGAAAGAACCAGATCTGATGATCGGAGGGATCACAGAGATGAAAGGAAAAGAGATAGTCAGACGGAGGAAAGAAGAGAAAATCAATCAGACAGTAGAAGTTCAGACCACTATCAGAAAGGAAAGTCACCGACAGGTCATATGAGAAAGGGATTCACCTGGAAGAAAAAGTTCGGTGGATCAAGGAGCGTGCTTCAACTGTGAGAAGCCAGGTCACTATAGCACAGACTGCCCAGACCTGACGCCGAGAGAGAGGGAAGAAAAGAGGAACAAAAGAGAACAACGCTATAGAGACAGAAGAGCCATGGTTGCTGATACGTCAGGAATTGACGATTCTTATCTGCCCTCCGAGGACTCCGGATACTCCTCTGTAGAAGACTTCTGCCTGATCAGCAGTGCCGTCGACTTCTATGAAAATGAAGATCTGATATTCTCGTCAGACGATGATGAACTCTGCCTGATGGCCAGGGAGGACCAGTCCGAGGTAACCTCCAAACCTGCTTCGCTTCGTTTACACCTGCTATCATTAGCACACCTGCTGGGGAGATTGACCTGCAGCTCTACTCAGAGCAATTGCTTGAAGATCTCTCCAATGCAGTAGACACTTATGCTATTGTGGAAGCTGAGAATGATAAGCTGAGGACCAGAAATAATCAGCTTGCTGAAGAAAATGATCTCAGAAAAGCCTCTGAACTTAGATCAGCTGAAACTGCTCAGAAGGTAACTGAGGAATTTAAAATTCTCGAAGTTAAAGCTTCTGATCAGGAAAAGCAGATCAAAGATCAGATGGCAATTAACAGACAGCAAGCTGATGACTTCAAAATCTTGCAAGCAAAATTCGATGAGCTATTCCGAATGCATGAAAAGTCCTAAATCCTCCGAGGGATAATCTGCGTAAGAAAATAGAGGTTTTTTCAAAATCATCTAAAACCGTTCAAGACATGAACGCCTATTTTCGAGTAAAGATTGATAAGGAGGGACTTGGCTATGAGAAACCCTCCACATCCTCAAAAGCCCCGACTGATTCATCTCAGAAAGGTGTAATCAGACGAATTTCTGAAAAAGACACACCAAAAGCTAAACTTGTATCTAATAGGGGTAAGAGACCAGTTGAGCAGGTAAGGCAAGTGCCTAACCAGAAAGGGAACAGAAATGGACCCCAACTGGTAAAGCATCAGCCGAGGAATCAACGGAAGAACCCAGTTCTTCTCCTCAACTCGATCAACAGATCGAATCGAAAAAACAAACCTACAAAAAAGGAAGTCTAATCTGAGACCTACCAAGGTCACCGCCTAATAAGCATGCTTCTTGAAAACTGCGAAAACCATCTATGCGAAAAGGATATGAATCTTTTGATGGTAGCAGTCGTACCTACCCCTATAGTCAGAAATTTAGGGCTGCTGCACCTGAACCACACTGGATAAAAAGAAGACAAACTGAAAAGTTAAATCATAAGTCTTCTAAGTCATCCAAGGTTCACACAAGTAATCATACAAATCAGAAAGCATATAAGGATAAGTATGATTATGTTGACAGGTATGGGAGACAAATCAGGCCTTCTGATCTGACTGATCACAATAGAAGTGCTCTGTTTGTATGGATCCCCAAATCAAAACCTAACCCCTCAGGACCCAATCCAAAAGGGGTACCTAAAGCCTGATCTGATTGCAGGTTCGCGTGGGTCTGGCCAACAAAGGAGGTGTGCAAGCAACTATCTGGTACATCGATAGTGGATGCTCAAGGCACATGACTGGAAGCAAACATCTCCTCAGTTCCTACATAGAACAGAAAGGCCCGCGTGTACTCTTCGGTGATGATAACTTTGGTTATACCAAAGGGTTGGAACCTCCAGAGAATGATGATGTACAAATAACCTGGAGTCTCGTATGTCGAAGGTCCGAAGCACAACCTATTATCGGTTTCACAATTCTGCGACAACGGTTCATGTTGAGTTCTCGATCGATCAATGCACTATCAAGAATCGAAATCACTCAAATGTATTTGCTAATCGGTTCAAGAAAAGGACGATCTACACAAATGATTGGAATAGTTGTCCAAGAAATCGTGCTGATTGTTAAGAGTTCCAAAAGTAGCGAATTGGCTCTGCACAAAAAGAATGAGCCATCCGAACTTTAAAACTCTTAATAAGATAGCTAGGATGTCTCTAGTGGAAGGACTTCGAATGAAGTGTTCTCAAAAGATCGGACATGTACTGCATGTCGGAAGGGAAAACAGTCAAAGCTTCATTCAAAGGAATTTCCGGACCAAAGATCCAAAGCAGAGATCTTTGCAATTGCTTCATATGGATCTGTTTGGACCCGTTACACCACCGGTCTCAACGGACGAATACACTCGGTAATCGTGGATGACTATTCCAAGTTTACTGGGTTATATTCTTACATAAGAAGAATGAGATGACAACCAAGATACCCGAAAGGTTTAAGAAGATTACAAAATGAGAAGGGTGTCGGCGTAAAAAAAATCGAGATAAAGGTACAGAATTTCAACTCTTTTATTCTTGATTTTTTGCTCTAAGTTTGGTATCTGACATGAAACATCACCGCGAGGGCGCCCACAACAGAATGGAGTAAATGAATCGGAGAAACAGAACTCTCTCAAAAGTTCGCCGAACAATGTTAAATTTAACATGCGATACCAAACCGTTTTCAAGCGTATAATCAACACCGCATGCCATACGCGAATGGATGTCTCGACTAAGGCTCACTACAAAACACCCTATGAACTATGGAAGGGCGAGAAAACCTCGTGTTTCTTACTTCCATGTTTTTTAGGTGTAAGTGTTTCATACACAATAATGGGAAAAAGTCGGTTGAAGACTTTTGAGGCCAAGTCTCGATGAGGGTATATTTCTAGGGTATTCCTCATCTAGCAAAAGCTTTCGGGGGTCTACAACAAACGAACCCTAATTGTGGAAGAAACACCCCATGTAGCCTTTGATGAAGCATCTTCTGATCAAGAGAAATCTGCCTCAGAACAAGAAGTACCTGATCTACCAGAACCTGATATTCAGAAAATGGATCAGCTAACGATCAAGGAAAAAGGATCGAAATCGATTAATTTACATTCCGGATCTAGTCGATTCACCGAATCAATCGAGATCTAAAGGTACGAACAACTGTCGATGAAAAAGCCGATTCAAATGAGATAAGAAAGAATCCAAACCATCCGGTTCGGGGGAACTCTGAAGTTCTCCGAGCAGAACCATCGACACATGATGAGTCCAACATCAGCTGAGACTTGTTCTTATCAAGTGGACCATAACCCTGCACCACTCCCAATCGCTAGTAATAAGATTTTATCAGAAACGGACGATGTTCTCAAAACCGACGCAAATCAGAACAGAAGGACCTGGATAACCAGTCATCCAACTGATCTGATAATCGGAGACCCGTCTGATAAAATTAAAACTAGACATCAGATTGGTGAAAGTGCCATGTATTGCTGTTATCTGTCTATGAAGGAACCAACTACAATAGAGGAAGCATTACAAGACGCAAACTGGATTCTAGCCATGCAGGAGGAGCTGGAACAGTTCGAGAGAAATGAAGTATGGGAACTAGTAGACAGACCAGGTCATCAAGACGTAATTGGCAAATTGGGTCTTCAAGAACAAGAGATGAGAAAAATGTTATCACCGAAATAAAGGCAAGACTTGTTGCTAAGGGGTATTCTGTCGGAAGGAATTGATTACGATGAGACCTTTGCACCCGATCGCCGCCTTTGAAGCCATTCGGGTCGTTTTCGGCATATCTTCCACGTAGGGTTCAATGTATCGGATGGACGTAAAGAGTGCTTTCTTAAGCGGGGTACTAGCGAGAGAAGTTTATGTCGAACAACCTCCAGGCCTTTGAAAAGGGCAACCAAGTGTATCGTTTAAGAAAAGCTCTTTATGGCTGAAACAGTCCCCGCGAGCCTGGTATGATACACTCTCTCAGTTCTTGATTGAAAGTGGGTTCACTAAAGGAATAGTGGACAGAACCTTATTCAGAATAGAAGATGGAGAAGATATTACGATGGTTCGATTTACGTGGGCGACATCATCTTGGATCTCCTAACAAGAGCCTATGTGAAAGATTCAAAGAAAACCGATGCAAGGGAAATTCGAGATGTCCATGATGGGTCGGATGAATTACTTTCTAGGTCTCCAAGTTAAACAAAGCACGTAGGGATATTCATCTGCCAAGCAAAGTACACTAGGAATCTATTGGCTAAGTTTGGAGTTCAAAATAGTAAGGAAGCCAAAATTCCTATGATGACTGGATTCAAGATGGATCCAGATGAGGCTGGTCAGAAAACAAATCAGAAGGAATATAGGGCTCTCATTGGATCTCTATTATACCCGATCGCCAAAGAGACCCGATATATCACTTTTGCGTGGGTGTATGTGCGATTTCAAGCAAATCAATGATCAGCCACCTAGAAAGCGGTAAGCGGATTCTTAAGTATCTGAAGGAACAATAAACCTTGGTTTATTCTACCCATCGATGATAATCTAGAAACTTAGTGGGTATTGCGATTACGATTATGGAGGTTGCAAGATCGACGAAAATCAACCTCGGGAACATGTCGGTTCTTAGGAAATAAACCCGATCTCGTGGTTTTCAAAAAGCGGACATCGATTCACGACATCTACAAATGAAGCGAATATATATGGTCGAGGAAGGTTGTTGTTCCCAATCGCTCCTGGCTCGATCGGCGGTGAGGATTACAACATTGTAGCTAAAAACGTACCTATATTCTCAGCGTGACGATAATAGTCTTATGCAATCACTTTAATCCGGTTCTACATACAAGATGCAAGCATGTGGATGTCGACACCACTTTATAAGAGATCACGTTGAAAAGAAGAATATCGAAATGGAAAAGATTCATACCGATATCTGTATAAAAATATTCTAACCAAGCCACTAGCCGAGATCGATTCAGAGATTTATGCAATGAGCTAGACTTCTAGATCTTGGAGAAAAGTCACCTAAAATGTTTGATGGAATGTTCTCGAACTAGCTGGTTAAGAGACTAACGGACGAGAGAAATCGCTTGAGTTTGGTATCTTAACCGATCTCAAGAGACCGATAAGCAAAAAATCGATCGACTTATACGCTACAGATCCAAAGGAATCGATCGATTTTAGTTTATCGATTTAAAGTCTATCGGTTTAAGAACCGATCGATTCAAGGTTTATCGATTAAAGGAAAATGCTTTCGGTTTAAAGGATTATCTCGATTAAATCAATTTGGTTATAGTATTTCTTTGTGAATCGATTTAGGCGATATTCAACAAGCAAGATTCGTTAGATTAAGAGCTAACAATCGCATAAGAAAGGTGAATTTACACAACGATGAAATAATGAACTTTTCATTGATAAAAACCCGAAGGTGAGGTTACATTACGAAGTTACAAGTACAAGAAGACCCGGAGGTCAAGACATAAATGTTAACCAAAAATCCTAAACCTATAACCCTAAACCTTCATCCTAACCCCGTAGTGAAGGAAAGAGAGAGATTTTAACTCTCATTTTCCCCACTTAACAAAAAAGTGAGAGAGGCTTTAAAGAACAAAAAATCCCAAGGCGCCGCAAAAAAGTCAAGATCAAGAAAATGGAGCGACAAATGCCTTGATAGGATTCTTAAGCCAGAGCCCTAAAAGGGAGAGTAGTAGGGCTCTCAAGTCGTTAAATGGAGCACGTGTGCCAAAAGAGTTGGTCGTCCGATCTCATGGGCACATGTGTTGCATATTTTATACCGTGACTAAGTCCGATGGTTCCGTTACGCTATCCGGATAGACACACAAGGTGCATACGGTTAGGAGAAGTGTCTTCTCGGTTGCAAACAACAGATCCGCCGCCTCGTGGTAGAGAAGCTTTGGCAAAGAATCGTATGTGAAATCGAAGATGATGAAGAAAAAAGCAAAGAATAAGGGATGCAAAGGGTTGATTTGAGAAGGTGAAACCATATAAAAGGGTGTAAAAGTGTTTGCCGGAAGTCTCACGAAAACAAGGGTTCACCAAGATACATGATTCTTACAAAAGAAGATAAGTATGGTGAATGGGTGATGTTGTGTAAAACATTGGTCCAATTTATAGAGGCCAAACAAGGATGCAAATGCAATTTCCATTTCAAGAAGCTTATCCGAGAAATTTGCATCAAAAGGACAAACAGGTAGAAATCACGCCGATCGATAATTGGATAAATTTACGGTTGATTGACATATCGAGAGATTGAGGACGATATTTACGCATGTCAAATCACGCCTACTTATGGAATAAAAAAGCTACTACTCTAGACTAAGTTTTGGCGGTAACACTTATCCCAAGAATTGCTTAATCTGAAAAAAGAATCGGATGAGGTCAACCAAAATCGATTACTTACGAGTATGATCGGATGAGAGAGATCAACCGAGCTTGAAACTCCAACAAATCGGATATATCGGTCTATGTCGAAATATCGGTTGAAGGGGAACTTCAACCCGATCAAGGAGGATCAAAAGGAAATCGACGTGCTTTCGAGGAAAAGATCGGCTAAAGCTTGAAGTTTCAACAAAAATCGGATGCAACTCGAGAAGATCAGTTGAAAGGATCGATTGAGAAATTTCTTAAGGCTTAGGCGTAATGATTAAGATCAACAAGTGGAATCAACATTGACAAGTAATATTGACCGACATATATCGACCAACCAGAGACTGCGATCTCTTTTCTCTTGTTCTTTACTTATTTATCGGATCGATATCGATATTATTTGCCTTTTTGTACCCACTATCCTTGTGGCGTGTACTCGCAAATCATTTAATGCGACGTGGGTACATGTATTAACCGCTATTTGATCGTGCTTTTAAATCCAAAAGTTTTTTACGCGTCGTTTTCCTCGACCCTACGATCAAAACCGCTTCATCTGAGCGTATAATCTTTTCAAAACGTTTGATCTTCCAAATCTTGTCTTATTGTTCCCTCGCCTCTATATAAGATTCATCAAACCTTACCAGTTTTTTCTGTTTCACAAACTTGCATTATTATCAATTGAAAAACTTCAAATTTTCTCTATCGTTTCAAAAGCGATTTCTTAGAGTTCAAAATCATCTCTCAAAAATTTGAATCGCAATACTTTCTTTTAAACTTAATGATGAATCTTTCTTTTCCGATAAAAACGTTGATTTCAAAAGTTGTTTTTTCTAATTTATGCTTCATCATTTCTTGTTTTTCCGCAAATATGATATTGATATTAATTATGCACAAAATTAATGAGTCTATCTCACTGTAGATGGCCACTCATGGACTAGGAAAGATCATGTGCAACTATGCGGAATCGCAACGAAGATCTTTGAGGATAAGTTCGTTCGATTTGGAACCACTGAGGATCTTGAATCCATGGAGGTGGAACAAATTTCGAAGAATACCGGATCGAAACATATTGCTTTCTGCTCCACGCAATCCAGTTGATGCAAAGATGAGGCACTACAATTCCCAGAATTTGAGTGTGGATACGAAAAATCCAGAGACGAACCGATATCGCTACCAATCGGAGAAGAAATCGATCGACAAATGCGTATATCACTCGTCTGCTCAGCTTACCAAAGGGCGAATCTCACCGCACACTAAGGGGAGAATGAGGACGAAGAAATCGAGAGGAGCTCTTAAGAGGCGGACAAACATCGAAAAGCCGGATTCATCGGGCCAATGCTCAAAAGAAAGTACAGATCAAGAGTTTGACATTCTCATCGAGAACGATCATGGAATTTCATTTAGCCCAGATGCTCTCACATCACCAAAATGTACAAAGATGGCAAAGAATAATTGATGAGGCTCGTAACATCAATCGCACGGCTTCCTCGAAAGCCATCTTGCTCCAAGAACACGAAAAAATTTGGAGTCACGAATCCAAGTGTGTCTTTTCGAAAAAGAGAATCAAAGAATCTCAACAAGGTTGCAAAGTATATTGAAGGACAAACTACTGCTACCGAATGGAATCGTAATGGATCAAGTCCTACAATGCCTTCTCTCATCAACTTCAGGCTTATATATGGGCCACCGACGATGACAAGGAGCCCACTCCAACAAAATCAAGAAAGGAAAGAGCAAAGAAGTCATCCACACCCGGGCTTGCTCCACGTAAAAAGAAACGAAATCGTGAAGGCCCGCGAGAAGAGGCCAAAGAAAGCAAAGCAAGCTACCATGACTTCTAGCACTAGAAGATGGGGTCGGAAGAAAGAAAGAGCCCGAAAACGATGCATTGCGAACAAAGAAAGAATCGACATGGTGCAAGCCAACCTCGAGGGCTCGCCGTAACGATCGAGGTAGAAGCACAAGCCGATAAATCTCCTTCTCTCAACCACAAGTCGATTCACCGCCGGACTAAAGGTCAGCCGAGCATGTCTCTCCGCTAGTTCACTCCTCCATGAACTCCGAACCCGACATAAATCGCCACTACAACAGAACCCACCGGTCGAACCAATCGCATAACTTCCGCCGACTCAAGCACAACCGAAGCTTCCACATCTCATCCAAATGTAATCCGGGCAGATAATTCCTCAGATCCAGATCAACAAAGACCATCACCGGAAAAATGGTCGACTAAGAATTGAACGAGAGATTGATGAGACGATCCACAACCGGGTCGCCCATCCTCGCTATCGAGAAGAAGTCATGGAGATCCTCACCGAGAGATCTCAGATTAAAAAGCTTCGATCTTATTTTACTTGTTGAACAGATGGGTGGGCGCGGATGAGTTCGCAGATTTTGACTTCGATATGAGGAAGTCGCCAAAGTGGGATCACCACCGAGCTAATATCCGATAAACTGCGGAAAGCTCGATCCACGGAAGTTGGAATTGCCGGAAGAAGAAAGAGCCGAGATCGCTCAAGAAGCTCCAGCAAATGACGCTGAAATGGAGAATGCAGGAGTCGCCGATGAAAGTGGAACCGGTCTTTGCAGTTCACAACCAACCACCGGAGGCACAAACAACCGAACCCGATCAAGTGATGGATCCAATTCCTACATCTCAAATCACCATCGATCAACTTCAGAGATCGATCTTGTCTCAAAGATCTCCGAAAGAAAGAGATTGAGAGTGCTAACCGATCGAGACAAATTAGTCTCAAACAAATCGAAGCAATCGTAGAGATCGTTCTCCCAATCCATGACCACCATGTTCTGCCGAGCTTACAAAATCGATTTGATGACAAGTCAAAAGCAGTGGATCAAAATCAATCTTCTTTTTTCGACGCCACCGAGAAAAAGGCTCGAGTTATCGAAGAAATTTGACAAAATGATTTGGACACTCTCGCTACAATGGAAACCGCCAAGACAGAGCCGACATAACCTGCTCGTAACCTAATGACTCAAGCTTCAGTTTATCGCTAAAGATCTAAATCGAGCATTATCGGTCAACTTTGGTTCTCTCGACTTCCCACTCAATGCGCTTTTTGATCAAACCAAAAAGGAAGGATCTGAGAAACCAATCGACACATCGAAGATCCGATTCATACGGATAAGGCCGAGGATCAATCGCAAGAAAAAGGTTTGCGGGTGTCTTTGACATCAAAATCGACCGCCATCGGACCGGAAAGTCACCAGAAGACGTAATTAATCGGATCTGGTCGATAAGAGCTAGTCAGAAGATTGTCCAAAGAGCGTATGGTAAGAAGAAGAAAGAAGGCGTAAAAAAAGCACAAGCGTAAGGGTTGAAACGGAAGTTCTAATCAAGGGCTAAGAAAGGATTGATCGAAAATCACGCACTGAACCTCGGTTGCGAAGAAAGTCGGCGAGATCATACCAAAAACTTTGCATTACGCTAAGAGGTTTGAGGAATGGAATAAGATCGAAGTGAATGGCTTCTAGATGCCTTTGTCTCTTGATCTTGTTCCATTAAGAAGAATCACCAGATGATGAGTTCCTCAACCTGTTTCTGTAATAAATATCCGCACTTTTCAAGTATCTCGAAAATGAGGCCAAACTTATGAATGTAAAAAATATCTCGCCAGACTTTGATATGCTAGTATACTCGAAGAAGGCAGATGGCTCATTTGACAGACCGGCATTTGAGATTCTACTTTGACATCTTGAGCAAATCGCATATAAATCGATCAAGTCAGAATCGATGTCAAATGGAAACTCTATCGATTTTCAACGCTCCACAAGACCAAAGAGAAATGCCGTAGGATACAAGCCCAAAAGTGAAGAATCGAAGACGCGTCTGGGATCACCTTTTAAATTCAAAACTTTTCCGATGTAACATGTAATCAACATACCTAATGAAAAGTTTATTTTTTCGATCCCAAGACAAAATCTCTTTGTCTTCCGATTATTTGCTCTTTAATCGTTCTATACTTATCAATTGTTTGGTTTCTCGGTGTTTTGGTTTCATCAAAAAGGGAAATTGTTGGGAAATTTATAGTTTTGATGAAAAGTTCCAAAAACACATGTAATAGACCATCGGACTGTTAGGTACTGATCGATGTTTCCATTATCGCTATAGGAGACCGGGTTGATAATGATTGTATAAAAACAACCGATGTAATAGATAGGTCACATATTGAGGGGAACTCAATATGTATAGGTCGATCTCTGAAATCGGAAGAAAGTTGATATCCCATGAGGCGTAACGTTAAACCGTAAATCGGAAGATCGGATCGAATCCCGATCTAGTCGATAACTCAAACAGGTCATGAAGCTCAAACCTCGAATACTTAGAAGATCGATGACTTCGGAAGATAAGACCGGAAGACCTACATCGCCGAGTCGGCCCGTTGAAGCTAAGTCAACAGCGCCAGAAGACTCTATCGGTAGGTGATCGATTCAGATCGATCGGTCACTTCAAGATGAAAACGATGTTTCATCTTATCATACGTCTAGCGATCTAAACAAGAAGAATACCAACCTTAGTTGGAGGAACAACACCGCAAAAAGCAAGGCTTCCATCCAATAAGGAAGAGACACGATGAACAAGAGCCGATACTTCATGGATTCGATGTTGCTCTCTCAAACGGCTATAAAATACACATTCACGCCTTTCGCCATGCCGTTCTCAAGACGTCACATCAAGCCTGCAAGTTCATTTAAAATAAATGAAATTCAAATTGCTTTCCAACGGTTCTTTGATTTCAAGGTCTATAAATATGGGATCACACTTCGTAGTGAAACACGAAATGCTTGGACAAACAAAATAATCAAGAAGCTCAAACTATAGTCGAGTTTCCACGAAGAACACAACAACAAGCTTATTTTATATTGTGTTCATCCCATAAGTTCTTAGCAAGAAATCTTTTCATCTAGCTATTAGGTCGCTTGTACGCAAGGAAAGATTTCATAGTTGAACTTAAACAACCTTACCCAAACCCCAAGTTAGGATAAGTTGTTTAGCAAGATTCGATCTAGGGTTTCTAAAGTGATTTACAGATCGGTTGAGTGAGAACTCTTAAAACATCTGTTGGTGTCTTGTGTTGGACTAACACACAAAACTAAGTCCGGTCGGTTAAGTCGGTTAAGTTGGTGCCCCTGTGAAAGGGAAGAGGGGCGTGGGACCGGTTTGTCCGAACCACTATAAATCTTGTGTGCCTTTTATGCTTTGATTAATCGCTCTCACATCGCACAATCTTAAAAGCAAGATACATATTCTAAGTTAAGATCGAGATAGCACCAAGCTTCGATCCGACGGACTTGATATTTACATCATCGATTAAAAGATAAAACTTGGAATCGATTTATACAAACCGTTTTTCACACGGTAAAACTTAAGCTTCAAGACACATCGATTAATCGATAGTTACGAATCGATCTGTTTTCGAGCGTTGAAGAAGTTGGCTATCGACCAAACCGATTCACTCGCGACTGATCGAAGCTATCTCGCTCTCACACTGACCAAGACGAAAAGTTTTTTCGTAAGTCTATTCACCCCTCCCCTCTAGACTTCTGCCCTCACATAACCCGTTCGGGACCTACAATATGGGTTAAGATGGATAGTGCAATATTAATTATGTAGTGGGATTAATTAATATTTATGGGCTTGAATAATATTGTGGCTCAATATTAGATATTCAAGGTCCATTAGAAGTTCCAATCTTAATTCTCCTAAAGGCCCCCTGAGTAGCCCAACATATAGTCCATTAACTGAAAAAATGTGATTAAAATAAAATAAATATTGTTGCTTATTTTTCTCTTAATATTTTCGAATTTTATAGATAAGTTGGGAGAAAGATTTTCTTTGAATTTTGTTATGGAATGAAGATATGTATTCTTGGGATACAAGATTATCTCATTAAATTCAAGAAATCTCTCACTTGGTTATCTATAAGAGAGAATTCGAAATTTTTGAAATATAGTGAGCAAGAAAGATTTTCTTGATTTTCTTGAAAATATATTATGGAAGATATGTATTTCTTGAAATACAAGAATATCTCATAAATTCAAGAAGATCCAAATCTTGGATTCTTGGTACCCTATATTTTCAAAAATTACCATAATAAAAGAGTAGGTGGGATTTTATGGAATATTATAATTATGAGAGAAAGAATATAGGAGATATATTCAAGATTTCTTGGAGATCAAGAAAAGATTTTCCCACATTATGTTTGGCCTAAAAATTCGACCACCTTATGCTCTATAAATAGGGGATGATTCTTTCATTCCCAAGTATAATTCCATGTGCTGGAAAAATTAGTAAATCCACAAAGGTGGTGCAACATAATTTATTTTCCTTTTGTTAAATCGTTCACAAGTGTTCTTCCACCGGATAGTCGAACGAGGGCTAAGGGAATACTTGGGAAGTTCTTTTGGTTAGTCTAATATGCCAGATCACTGCCATCCCAAGAGGTACGTTCACGTAAACTCTTAGAATTCCGCATGCGTAGGTTTTACGTGAATTATTATATGCATGATACGTTGTTGGATTATTATTTGAATTAATATAGGATTAATTCATGCTAATAATAATTATAAGAATTAAATTTGTATTTAAATATTCACCCCGAATAGATCTGTGCAACTTATTCCCCAACAACTGGTATTAGAGTCACGGTTTCGGGCTCTAAATTTTTTAAATTATAATTAAATTCATTGACATTAAATTTGAAATTGGATAGTAGAATTGCTAGATCTGTTTTGCAGGTATCCAATTGTCATGGAATTTAATGTGTTTATTTATGCATGCATATAAATTATGGTTTTTAATTCGATTCGTTCGGATTCGTTTTGCCTCGTGAGAAAATCCACGAGTAGATTAGGATTTGTTTGATTTGATCAATGTAATAGACTAGTCTAGATCTAGGTTTTTTTTTTTTTTTGTAAATAAATTGTAATCCGGATAAAAACGAGGACGAGACGAAGAATTAAAGGACAAAATCGAAACCAGCGTGGGTGGCGTCGTGAACGCGTTGCGGAGGTACGCGCTACGACGAGACACGCGACGCACGCACGGCGCCGGTGAGGCCGAGGCCGAAAGCATGGTGATCCGCCGCGAGCACGGGCGGGCGCTTAGGCGACGCGGGTACGGCGCGGAGCGTAACCGGGCCAGACGGAGCATGACGCTACGCCGGGCGTTACGGACGCAGCGCTGGTACCGGTAACCATGCGCGAGGCACGGCTGGGCGATAGCTGCTGCTGCTGCTGATGCGCGCGGCGCTGCGCGCGCCGCCATCGGTGAAGTGTCGGACCTCGGGCGAGGCGCTGGAAGCGGCGATGCCGCCGAAAGCGCTGCCGAGGTTGAACTGCCAAGTAGCCGCCGGATGCGGGCGCCAGCATCCCGGAACACGCGAGCCGCTTACGTGGCATTTTGTGACTCCGAAAGTATCTTTTTTGAGACTACGAAAGGGAGAAATTCAAGGCGGTGTTTCTTCAAGATCAAGCCAAGAAAAATCAAACCATGACAATTGGATAATTTGTGCCCAATATGTTTATTTTTCTGTTTTTGCTTGATTTATTTTGTGGCTATCTTATGTTTTATTTAATTTGTTTAAATGTGTTTGCATGAGAGTTGCCCAAATGAAAAATCTCATCTTCAAAATTACTAAGTATGTTTAAATAATTAATTGACAATTTTATTAGGATAATAAAATTGAATTAATTTTCACCTCCATGATTTATTTATTTGTGAATTCTTTTGGAGAAATTCCCCCACAGGGCCAGTCAAAAGATAGCTTTCACATGAATGAATTCCAAATGGATGATTGTGGGTTATTACTAGTGGCGGCGATGACCCCCCCACGAGGCTCGTTCAAAAACTAAATAATAATCTGTATTTAATCATGGTTATTACTTAGGTATAAAATTGATATGCATATACTTCCCCAAGTCCTGTCAATTTTATATTGGTCAAGTCAGAGCCAACTATTAATCTGGATATTAAAAGTTTGTAATCGTTCTTGTTTGTAACTTTCTTAAAATGTGTTTAAATAATGACCCACCCCACGTGGCTTATTTAAACTGCTTTTGAGATGTTGGGCGATGCGTGTTCATATTTTTTTTTTTGAGATTTTAATGTGATGCATGTGATCAAACTTTGTGATATATTTGTGCTTATGCATATTATTATTTATTTCATTCATCATGTCGCAACCTTTTAATCCATTATTATATACACTCAAAGAACACCAATTAATGGCGAAAACTATAATGTTTGGAAACGAAATATGAGTTTTGTCCTACCCGCACAAAAACATTATTGGATTCTTGATGTACCAAAGCCACGTAAGCCCTCATGATGAATCACGGACGGAAAAGACATGAGTATAATATTTGGGAGCGATCCAATGAACCCATGAAACTTGTAATCTTGACTTCCTTTGTCGATGATTTGAGACACATTCATGAAGGTGTTGAGTCTGGCTGAAAAAATTATGCAAAGTCTTGAAGAAATGTTTTTAACAAAAGACCACATGATCAATCGGTTTAAAAATGACGACGTGGCGAAATTAAAGATGGTGAGGAACACCAGAAGGAGCATGTTCTCAGTCAAACACCATTTTCAAAAAACTGGTTTATCTCTGGAACTAAGTATTGTGATGAGGCCCCAAATCGAATTTCATTTGCTAACTCTGTCAAGGAGCTTGATGGATTTTCTGTAGTTTTGTGATGAGTGATCACATGTTTACTATGGATATCCTACAAGAAGCCTTGGAGAAAGTAGAGAAGCATTTAGGAAAGAAAGACGAAGCATTGATGACCAAAAGTCTTTTCTCGAGATCTAGGCCAGTGGAAGGCAAGTCTCAAGAAAAGGAAAGTGGTCAGAACCAACGCAAACTCATCACTAAGAAAAGTGAGAAAAAGACGGTTAGCTGTTTGGGTGTCAAGAAAGGACCAAAAGGAATATGTTTTAATTGCTGGGAGAAAGGACATTGGAAATCAGCCTGTTCCAATCCCAAAAGGAGAGGAAGGAAAGGTAATTCTTACGCACTAGTTGTTGAAACTTGTTTAGCGGCGTATGCCTCCCATTTATGGGTGGTGGATACGGGATCCACTGATCATGTTTGTTGCACATTACATGGGTTCAAGCGGACCCGACAACTAAGTGGAAGTGAGATCCTCATCACACCGGAGATCTTCTGAGAGTGGTAGGTGAAGCGATGGGAGAAGTGCACCTGTCTTTTGAAGACAGAGTTTTAATTCTTAGAGATGTTCTTTACGTTCCAAGTTTTAGAAAGAATTTAATTTTAGTTTCTAAACTTTTTCATGATGGATATTCGGTTACTTTTAATAAAGTTGTTACCATTTCTCTTTTGATAAATTTATCTTGTCATGGAATGTTGTCGAATAATCTATATCAATTAATCATGGCACACCACTCACTTAAATGCATCCTATAACACATCAATCAAGCTTTTCGAAAAGAAAAACGTTCATCGAAGTGAACGAGACCTTCTTTGGCATCTAAGATTAGGTCATATAAATCCAAAGAGGATCCAAAGGTTGGTAAAAGACGGTTCACTGGAGCTTCTCCAAGTTGAACCAATTCCAACCTGCGAATCATGTTTGGAGGGTAAAATGACCAAGAGGGCATTTGGAGCTAAGGGGAATAGAGCCAAAGAAGTGTTAGAGATCGTTCACACAGATGTATGTGGTCCAAAATCAATCAAAGCAAGAGGATTTTGTCACTTTTATTGATGATTACTCAAGGTACGGTTACATTTTCCTTATGAAGCATAAATCTGAGACCTTTGAGAAATTCAAAGAATTTAAGGCTCAAGCAGAGAATCATAGGGAAAAAGCGATCAAGTCTCTACGATCTAATCGTGGAGGCGAATACCTCAAATGATGAGTTTTTGAACTACTTATCGATGAAGGGATTGCATCCCACTCATTGCACCCGTAACCCTCAACAAAACGGGATTGCAGAGCGAAAACAAACTCTTTTGGAAATGGTTAGATCTATGATGAGTTATGCGGATCTTCCCAAGTCGTTCTGGGGTCATGCCTTGGAAACAACAACTTACATTCTCGAACTTGGTGCCATCCAAATCGGTTCCCAAAACTCCCAAAGAATTGTGGACCGGTGCAAGCCTAGTATGAGACACATGAGAATTTGGGGTGTCCGGGCCTCACGTGTTGGACAAGGAAGCCGATAAATTGGATCCTCGATCGAAATTAAGGTTGTTTGTAGGATACCCCGGGAACAAAAAGGGTGTATGTTATATGGTCCCAAAGATCAAAAGGTGGTCATAAGCACCCACTTTAGATTTTTTGGAAGACTATATGAACGAAAAGAAGACCAGTGAGATTACCTTAAATGAGCTAAGAGGGCAAACCTCAATGCCAATCAGTACTAAAATGATATACCGAACGACACGCTTTCACAACCGAGCCTCGTCGTAGTGGGAGGGTTGTAAAGACCCTTTGAGATTCATGGGAATAGGAGAGTCCTGACTTGATTCTCGGACAAGGCAGAATCGGACCCATGGACATATGACGAGGCACTCCAAGACAAGGATCACAGATTCTTGGCAAAACAAGAATGAAAGCTAAATGGGTTCAATGTTTCATAACAGAGTGTGGGAGCTAGTCGAACCACTTAATGGGGTCAAACCCATTGGATGCAAGTGGGTATATAAGAGAAAAAATAGGGCCCAGGGGCGGGAAGGTTGAAACCTTCAAAGCAAGACTAATGGCGAAAGGTTATACTCGGAAAGAAGGATCGATTATGAGGAAACATTTTTACTGCCAAGAGTCATGCTCAAGTCTATCCGTATTCTCTTATCGATTGATCTTGCATTTCGACTTTGAAATCTGGCAAATGGATGTCAAGATAAAACTTTCTTAACGGAGTCTTGATGAAGAGATCTATATCAAACAACCTCAAGGCTTCATTGAAAAAAGACCAAGAACACCTAGTTTGTAAGCTCATGAAGTCCATTTACGCACTCAAACAGCATCCGGCTTGGAACCAATGTTTTGATCATGTTATAAAGTCTTATGGGTTCGATCAAAAACGAGTTTGAAAGTTGTGTGTACAAAAAGCGTGTCGGAATGCATTGGTATTCTTAGTACTTATCGTAGATGACATTACGATCATCGGGAAGCGGTGTAAATGTGTTATCGATGTAAGGGCATGGCTTTCAAAAACAGTTTGATATGAAATACTTAGGGAAGCGGGACACATCCTTGGGATCAAGATCACCGAGATAACAAGAAAAGGATGATCGGAACTATCGCAAGCTTCATACATAGACATCGTCTTGAAATGCTTGACATGCAAGATTCCAAGAAAGCTTCAGTACCCTTTTCGGACATGGAATCCATCTATCGAAAAATGTCCCCCAAGGCGCTTAAAAGAGATAGATGACATTAAAGGCATTCCTTATGTTTTGGTACGCCGAAGCCTTATGTATGCAATCTTGCGTAGCGAGACCCGGATATCTCTGCTTTTGTCGTGAGGCATGGTGGCAAGATATCAAAATGTCCGAGGAAAAGAAGCATTGAATGGCCGATTAAAAACATTAAAAATATCTGAAAAGAACTTCGGGATAGAATGTTGGTTTATCCCGGCCGATAGTCAATCCCCATCACTCACACCGGACTCGGATTTCCAATCGAGACATAGACTCCGGAAAATCTACCTCCGATAGTGTGTTTTTGCATGGGGGGGGTCGTGACATGGAGAAGCGTCAAGCAAAAATGCGTCGATTCTACCATGGAAGCCCGAATATGTAAGCTAACTACGATCTTGTGAAAAAAAGCCGGTTTAGCCCAAGCACTTCCTAGTGGACTTAGATGTGGTTCGAATTTGCCCAAATAGAATCAGCATTTTATTGTGACAATGCCTTGAGCGATTTTGCAAATTCAAGGAACTAAGAGCCCACAAAAGCCAAAGAAACACATTGAAAGGAAATACCATCTTATCTGAGATATCGTTAAGAGAGGAGATATAGATGTGGCAAAGATAAATCTCGAGGACAACCCTCCTAGCGGATCCATTCACAAAGTGCGCCTCCTCAATACATTCGAGACATGTGGAAGGAATGGATGTCAAGACCGCCAATCTTCTTTGAGTATAAGTGGGAGAAATTATTAGGTTAGTGTAGGTGACATTAGATGTCACAGACTACCACGAGACATGTTGTAGTATACTTAATGTTGGGGAATAAGTTGCACAGATCTATTAAGGTGAATATTTAAATACAAATTTAATTCTTTAATTATTACTAAAGATGAATTAATCCTATATTAATTCAAATAATAATCCAACAACATATCATGCATATGATAATTCACGAAAACCTACGATGCGAATTCTACGAAGTTTACTTGGGATGGCGGTGTGGGTGAATAGACTAACCGTAAGGACTTCCCAAGTATTCCATTAGCCCTCGCTCGATTTATTCGATTGGAAGGATTCTTGTGAGCGATTTAACAAAAGGAAAATAAAATATGTTGCACCACCTTTGTGGATTTACTAATTTTTCGGACATGGGCCTGTACACTACTCACAATAATTGTCGTTTTCAAAAAAATACAATCATCGGCGTTACAAAATATTTGATATTTTATCGACGATATTTTTTCCAAAACCAATTTTAATGTATTCTTTGGGAATGAACCATTCATCCCCTATTTATAGAGGCTAAAGTGAATGAAAATTTTGGCAAAATATGATGTGGGAAAATCTTTTCTTGATCTCGAAAATCTTGAATATATCTCTCTATATTCTTTTTCCCATAATCATAATATTCCAAAAAATCCCACCTTATCTATTTGCTATGGAATTGAAAAATATTGGGGTCAGATTCCAAGATTTGGATCTTCTTGAATTATATGAGATATTCTTGTATTTCAAAAATACATATCTTCCATAATATCTTTTCAAGAAAATCAAAAAATCTTTCTTGCCCACTATATTTTCAAGATTTTGAAATTATCATTATAGATAACCAAGTGGGAGATTTAGGTTGAATTTAATGAAGATAATCTTGTATTCAAGAATACATATCTTCATTCATAACAAAATTCAAAAAAAATTTCTCCCGTTATATACATAAATTTGAAATTTTAGTTGGAAAAATAAGCAACAATATTTATTTTATTTTAATCACCTTTTAGGTTATTGGACTATATGTTGGGCTACTCGGGGGCCTTTAGGAGGTTGAGATTGAACCTTCTAATGGACCTTGAATATATAATATTGAGCCTTGATATAATTCAAGCCCGTAAATATTAATTAATCTCAGCTACATAATTAATATTTTATCCATCTAAAACCCGTAATACGGTCAATATGGCTCAGTTCATTATTTCTGTTTTAAGATTATATAGCACATTAATTAATTCAAACATTTGAAATAAACTTCTCATTAATTAATATCTTTTATCCTTAGTTAAAACGGTTCAACATTATTATCCATCACGAAAACTAATTCCCAACAGATTTGGTATGATAAAGCTTATGAACCTCCCAAGAACCGTCGAAATCAACAAGCGTGCTTGCACGATTCTTAATGTTAAATCTTAGCAATCACGTGTGGCTAATAATATTGCCCAAGATAAAAGTATTGAATCTCTTGATTAAGCTACCCGTGATAAATTGAAAACGATAGTTACCAATCCGCGTGATCTGGCCCAAAGGGCGGAGATTAAAAATACTTGAACCGAGAATTAATTGTTCCCTTGTTGGATTAGAAGAATTTATCCTCTTGTAGGTCTGTCCGATGCATACATGCACTAGTGTAATCTCTTGGTCAAAACAAAACCAATCTGAGCCTTACTGCTTCAACCTTTCCACGATGGGTTGTTCATTTTCATCTAGATAAAATGAATGGTGTACTTTTTAATTCTGAAATTTGTTAATTTAATCTTACGTGATGCGGTATCAGCAAATTAACACAATGTAACAAATGCGACTTATTGAGCAGTTATGCCGATAATATATGTAACGATTCGATAATATTTAAAAGCATCATTGATAAACAATTTATTTGATGAAATAAATTAAAATTAGGTTTAGATTATCTGTAAGTAAAAAGCATACTTTCGGTATAATCGACATCGACATGATGGTAGAAATAAATAATATGCATAACTTTAAATATATCACAAATTGATCACATGTTTGTATTAAAATCTCGAAAAAATATGAAACGTCTAAATGCGATGTACAACATCTCTAAGCAGTTCCCATCAAGCCTTGTTAGGGTGGTCGTTATTTAAACACATTAATAGGAATTTAAACAAAAACCGATTTGCAAACGCTTTTAATATCAGATTAATAGTTGAAACAAAAACTTTGTGGCCAAATATAAAATTGGGCAGGGAGACTTAGGGAAATATATGCGTATCGATTTTATACTGACTCAACAATAAGTTAAATAAAATTATTTCACTTTGAGCAGAGCACCATTAGGGGAGGATCTGTAATAAATGTTCGCCACTAGTAATAATCACAATCATCCATTTGGAATTTATTCATGTAAAGCTATCGTTTGACCGAGTCAAATTGAAATTTCTCGAAAAGAATTCACAAATAAATAAATCATGGAGGTCAAAATTAATTCAATTTTATTATCCAGGAATAAAATTGTCAATTAATTGTTTAAGCATACTAGTAATTTTCAAAAGTGAGATTTTTCAAAACATTTTCTCATGCATATAAAATTTAAACACAATTAAATAAGCATAAAATAATGCATAAACATCAAAACAAAAAATAAACATATTCATTTTATCGATTGTCATAGTTTAATTTTTTGTCATGTCTTCAATCTTGAAATAATCTTCATATAGCCTTCATCGTTCATCTCGAAAAGCTTCCTTGTGTCTTAAAAAATGCCTTGTCAAGCCATGTCGCCGACCCATTTCATGAGTGCGAGTGGCGTCCGTGCCTTGACGCTAAGCGCCCGCCGTACGTCGCTGGCCCGGGCGTGTCAAGCTCGGTAGCCCTCGATGGATCTCGGCGGCGCCCGCGCATTCAACGCTGGCGCTTCATCGTAGCGCCCGCACCATACCCGATCCGCCTCACCGCGCATCCGTTAGCGTACCCGCCGCTTCGCGTCCCGCCGGCGATGCGCGCGTGGTGCTGCTTTGCAGCGCCCGTCTGTAGCGCCGTGTCTATGATGGAATCGCTGATCTCCCTGGCCTTCGACCCTCGGCCTCGCCCCCCGCCGGGGCGTGCCCCCTTGGGTTCGGTTTCATTAAATCTTTAATTCGCCGTCTTCGTCTTGGCTCTCACGATCCGGTTTCAATTTGTTACAAAAAATAAATAACTGTCTCTGAAGCTCATACATTCATTGATCAAATCAAGCAAATCCTAATCTCTAGTGGATTTTCTCCGCGAGGCAAAGCAATTTGAGCGAATCGAATTAAAAACCACAATTTATATCATGCATAAATAAACACATTAAATTCCATGACAATTGGATACACGAAAAAAGATCTATCAATTCTACTATCGATTTCAAATTTAATGAAAATGAATTAAATTACAATTTAAAATCATAGCCGAAATCGAGGCTCACGATACGATTGTTGGGAATTATTTGCCGCGGATCTATTAAGGATGAATATTTAAATACAAATTTAATTCTAACAATTATTACTAGCATGAATTAATCTTATATTAATTCAAATAATAATTCAACAACAAATCGTCCATATAAGCAGTTCACATAAATCCTACTGCGTGCGGGTACTTTCTGGTTCATTGAACTAACCTCTTGGAGTGGCAATGGTCTGGTTGATAAGAACACGCAAAAAAGCTTTCCCAAGTATTCCCTAGTCCTTGCTTTCGTCGATCGGTGGAAGGAAACTTCGCGAACAATTAACAAAGGGAAAAAAAATTTGTTTGCACACCTTTGTGGATTCTTAATTTTCGGCACATGGAATTATACTTGAGAATGAAACATCCATCCCCTTGTTTATAGGGGTGTTGGTCGGTTTAGTGATAAAATAATATGGGAAAATCTTTTTCTTGATCTCCAAGAAATCTTGAATATATCTCATATATTCTTTTCTCCATAATTAAAATATTCATAAAATCCCCCCTCATATCTTGTTGTAGGAATTTTTCAAAATAATAGGAACAAAACCAAGATTTGGATCTTCTTGAATTTATGAGATATACTTGTATTTCAAGAAATACATATCTTCCATAATATCTTTTCAAAAAAGAAAATCAAGAAAATCTTTCTTTCCCTTATTCTTTGAAAATTTGAAAATCTACTTTATAAATAACCAAGTGGGAATTTCTTGAATTTAATTAGATAATCTTGTATTCCAAATACATATCTTCATTCCATAACAAAATTCAAAGAAAATCTTTCTCCCTCTTTTTATTTATGATTTTGAAAAAAAAATGAGAAAAAAATAAAAACAAAATTTATTTTATTTTTTAAACACACTTTTTAGGTTATTGGACTTTATGTTGGGTTCTTGGGGGCCTTTAGGAGAATTAAGATTGGATCTTCCAATGGATCTTGAATTATCAATATTGAGCCACAATATTATTCAAGCCCATAAATATTAATTAATTCACTACATAATTAATATTGCACTATCCATCTTAACTTTATATTCACGATTAATATGGCTCCGGTTATTATTTCCGTGTTTAAGATTATCTAGCCCATTAATTAATTCAAATCCTTTGAAATAGATTTTCATTAATTAATATCTTTTATCCTTAGTTGAGAGCGGTTCAACATTATTATCCATCTGAGGAACAAATTCAAACCTGAGATTTGGTATGATAAATCTTATGAACCTCGAGGGAGAGCCGTCGAACAAAGCGTGCTTGCACATGATTCTCCAAGTATTAAATTTTAGTCAATCGCGTGTGACCAATAATATTGCCCAAGATATAAAGTGTGAATCTCCTTGATTCTCTACCGTAATAAGTCAAAGCAATATTTACTAACCCACCGCGATCATATTTAAGGGGCGAAGATTAAAAATAACTAACCACTTTTGAGGTCTAATTCTTCCTAGTTCGATTACGAAGAATTTGTCCTCCTGTGGAGTCCTCTTGATTACATCGGTCATGCACTAGTGTAATCTCTTGGTCAAAGACAAATCAATATGAGCCTTAAACTTCAACCTTTCACCGATGGATTGTTCCATTTCCGTCTAGGTGCGTGAATGGTGTCTTTTTAATTACAAAGGGGTTATTAATTTAATCTTACAGCGATCTAGTATCACTAAATTAACTACAATGTAACACGTACTATTTATTGAGCAGTTATTCAATAAATATATGCTTAACTATTATTTAAAGCAAGTGATAAACAATTTATTTCATTAAATAAGTCATTAGGTTTTGATTATACAAAGTAAAAGCATAATTTCGATATAATCCCAACATCAAGATCTAATCGATCGGTGGTGGTGGCGGTATAAGTGAACTCTCCCATATTGCCTTGCAACCCCTCGGCGTATACCGCCGGTAAGTCAAAAGAATGAATCATCCGTGAAATAATGAAAGGGGAGGGATATCCATTGGAATATAAATATGGAGTCAGAATTGACTATAAAAATAAGTAAAATATTTTTTATATGTCATTTTTGTTAAGGTACATAAATTATTCTTTGACGTTATTACTATTAAGGGTGTTTTGAGAATGATAAACATACATGGTCGAAGGTAATTATCCGATAGTTTGCGGTAATGTACAAGATCCGTATCGAGTTTTGGAATTTTAGGTCTTATTCGATCGATGCTCTTGGGTGGGGGTTAAGCGAGGTAACCATTTTGCGTTTTGCAAGTCGGGAAATACTTTCGTATATCCGGCTTTAAAAATTTAAAATGTGTTTTTAGTTATTAGTTATATATATTGATAATAGTGTATTAATTAAATATAATTGGAAATATTATTAAAATTGAATTTTTTACCTCAATTAATGTTAAGCGGACGACAATTGTGTGCGTCTCAATTAAGGATGCCTTCCCAAAGTTGCTTATATGAATTAGCTAATGTCGCTCCCCCATGCATATCGAAGGACGGGACTCGAGTTACCAACACATTTACATAATTTTTTAGGGGACACCATCACGTGTTTATCAGCGAATAGTGTACTCCCATCAAGTACCACATGTAACCTCGAGCAATAGAGGCATCATTTCATTTGCCCACTAAAACACCCTTGAGTATATCCTTAAAGTGTGCTTTTAAATTGCCCCCTAGATCCACATTAATCAATGCATTGTTAGGACATGGTCATTTTTAGCAACAGGAGGCCGTTTATTCTCAAGCTACATTGGAAAAAATTTATTTTTTATATAAGTGAAAATTAATTAATGAGCATGTACAAAATTTAATTTTTTAAATATTAAGTTTATTTTAGGTTTACCAGAATAGCGTGAGCGATAAGTGAAGTGATGATCGTCATCTCCCAGAAAAGCATATAGCGATGTTTGTTTGAGGTGCCACCGTTAATTCGAATGTTGTAATGAGGCATGTTGTTTGATTCAAACATCAATCTCTGATACCCTCAATCCAGTTGTTGAATTATGTGAAAATATTGATGGCCTTGGGTAATGGATTAGACGACCGGTGACGATAGATTTCTTCAGTGCAGGGAACCAAAGATCTTTTGAAAATACTACATATTTAAAAAAAATGAACACATTAATTTATATATTATGGCTGTTTTTGAAATAATAATTTTAAAAAATGTGATTTTTTTACTTCTTTGATCTTCCCGTATTTTTTTGGCTTTGTGACATTTGAAAGCAAAACAACACACTTGGATCGTTGGGTCCTCCCAAGCATGGGCGTCATTCGTCATCCGTTCTGCGTTTTGCGGCGATGGGCTTGTGTTTACTGCGTGGCGATTTGGTATTCATTGTCATGCTAAATGCTTGACTTAGTGATGAGACATTGAGGACCATGGGGAGTGGCGTGATGAGATGTGGGCCGAATATTGAAGGTAAACGGCGCGGTTGATTCAAGTTGAGGCGTTGACATATCGAGCGTGGGTGAGTATAAATCGAGGTGTACTCGGGTAATATAAAGGTGTTGGTCATGAAGACATTTATCTTATTCTGGTTGAAACATATCTTGCGAACGAGGCTATGACGTATTCCATTGTGGAGGGGTGTTCGTCAGATCTCAACATTGTACTCAATCGAATTGTGTGAATCTTGTTGCGTTTCGCTTGTTGCATTCGTTGACGAAGCGCAACACATCGATTACATAGTCTCTACGAGATGATGCGTTCGGTAGCATTGGTAGTTGAAGAACTTGCCATGGTGAATAAGGAAGAGAAATGCAAGAGTTGGTCAGCAACCTAATACCTTAGAACAAAGCAAGTGCCACTTTACAGCAATATAACTAATACTTTACAGCAATATAATTACAACAATAGAACTAATACTTTACAGGCAATACACAACTAATACTTTTATGTGACAACTAATACTCATGCTGTCCCCACAATTTTCAACATGCAAAATAATATACCCTTATATCTGTCACCTTATCCAACAATAATATGTACAACACACTATAGACTAAATAATTTATCTTAAAAAATAATATGTCATCTTATTCTTCATCATATATGTGTGTAATGCATGTTACAATACGTACACGATTATTATTGAGATGAAAATATCATGTCGTCAAAATTTAAAGTTATATAATTGCAAATGGGTGTTATCAATTTGCACCAATATATAATTAGATTTCTTGAATTATTGGGAAATCGTAGCTTAAATTTGTTGAATTGGAAGAAATTAGAAACAACTTCAGCTCATTAATTCCGGTTGGAAAAAATTATATAAATATTATTTGCTGTAAAATTTAATATAAAGTTGAGAAACTTATTAGGCAAAATCTTCCCTTTTATATTTGAAGAAATATGTGACTCAAACAAACACTCAAATCTCCAGTATATATATAAACTGTATTCTATATCAAGTTCGAGTCTTTTTTCTTTATACGTAACACAAATAAAAACTTTTGAGATAATAAATTAGCTTACATACAAAATTAAATCAAAAAAAATTTCTCATGACTTTAACCTTGTAGCTAAGTAATGTATTTAATTATGTATTTTTTTAATTCTTAATTTTCCAAAATTTGGTTTACAACTAATACTTTTAAAGCAATACCTAAACAACACTTTAAGGATATTCAACTAACGGTTTAAGCATATAATATATACAAATATAAACAAGAAAACATACCTTTAGTTGAACTTTTACTGGTTAGTTGACGGATGGCGGCAAATGAAGCTGAATTCTTGAATAAATTTTTTAGATTAGTATTTGATAGGAAAAATTATTAGTTTTCTAAAAAGAAGAAAAGCGTCTGACAAGATATATTAAAAACAAAAAATGAAAAGAAAAAACAAAACCAATTCACGGCACGGGAGGCGAAAGGTTGAAAACGACTTGTGAAAATGAAGGGATTGAATTTAAAATGGGAGGATTGTGTGAGTGAAAATGAAAAATTTTTATTGATTGGATTTGAAAATGAGTTGTGACAATATTTGTTTATGTATTATATATATTGTGTTGATTATATATATATATATATAGAGGAAAAAATGAAAAAAACAAAATAAAAATAAAACGATCGTGACACGTGTGGGTGAAATTTGCAAGGCTTGAACTGTCGAGGCCAATGGAGACCTCAGACACATGGGAGACCTTGCTTGTCTTCTTATGATGCTGTCGGTAGCTCGACCCATAGCGACATGATCTTTACCTGTGTTTAGTATTGACCATCCCATTTATCGTTTAACTTTCATTATTAATTAATACTTTGATTTTAATTATGTTTTAATTAATAATTGAATTTTAACCAGTTTTGTTAATTTATTTTGCTAACTAATTAATAAATATTAGTTTATACAGAATAATTTTATTAAATGATTATATAAAAGTAATTTATTTGTTTTCTTCACAATATTAGTTCATCAATTGATAAGTATTGGTTAATATATTTAAAAGTATTAGTTAGTTGGTTATAAAAGTATTAGTTCATTCATTGAA
Organism: Stenogyne calaminthoides; assembly: GCA_037126765.1. NCBI lineage: Eukaryota > Viridiplantae > Streptophyta > Magnoliopsida > Lamiales > Lamiaceae > Stenogyne > Stenogyne calaminthoides. The sequence continues at coordinate 28,900,771 of JBBCBC010000028.1, read as the reverse complement.
AAGTATTAGTTTAATTATCGAATTTAAACGTGAAAAAAATCTACCAGCATATATTAGATAGTTAAAAGATTAAATATTTAACATTACATTACATATCTTAAAGGCAAATTATATTAGATAATTTATTAGTACTAGAAGAACATTCTGAAAATACCAAAATAAAAGCCCGACATTAAGATCTTGATAAAACTAATCAAACCCACTAAGGTCTATATCTGAAGAATCGGAAGTACAATAAAAGTTTATCATTTTCGTGATTTTCTTGATTTAACTAGTGAACCTTGATTACCGAACGAGATTCTTCATCTCTCACTCCAATCACACCTTAATTAATTATCTTCACCTTGGCCAGCGTTTTTTTCAACAACCCCACCCATTGTTATCATCTAAATAGTAAAAAAATCACATCCACCACCTTCAGCGGAGTCGGGACAATTAGTAAAATAACGCCATACTCTCTACAAACCACGAAACGCGTGCGTGTGACAAGCTTTTCCTGAATAGCAAATAAGGTTGTTGTGTGGGATCCATTAGTAGATGTAGAAGACATGGTTTGTTCTCTTGTTTTTGTGTAGAACTCCTAATTTAGTGGTTGAATGTGTGGATTATAATAATGCTTGTATGTATATATATATATATATATATATATATATATATGGATGGATGATTTGGAAAAAAAATTGAGATTAAAAAATGAAAAATGGGCAAAAAAAATTTAAAAAATCAGACATAGCGCTCGAATTAGCATGGTCAGCCGACCACATTCTTGAAAAGGTCGCATGATTCAACCACGACCGGCGTGTCTATCGAACCACATGGAAGATCTTGACGCTTGATGTTGTCGGTAGCGTGTCGAGCCCACCGAGGGCTCAATTGACCGAAATCAAATCTTTTGACCCGATTTTATTCTTATAAATTAATTCGTTTTCTTTAAAATGCTATCACATAAATTTTTACTTCATATATATTTCACATCTTCTACATACATACATCTCATACATCCATCCTATATTATCATTATCTTCTATTACAAATTTGTCTCCTACCTTTCTTTACTTAAGTATTTTTTTAAATATGAGTTCATATTCTGATCTGATTCGTTTCGAGGATGTCCTTTGGTGATTTTATTGCTCGATGATGGTTTAATCAAAAAATGAATCGCTTTTTTGTAAAATATATTTAGGTTTGAAACATCCTTTGGTCATTCGTACTTCTAATGCAACTTCGGTCGGTATATATATCTGATGAAGGTGGAAAATATACACTAAAAAAAATCAGAATGAAAATGAAATACAAAACCACCAAAAATTTGTGTCCTTTTTTTCTTTACTTGCTTGGCTTTACGATCTTAGAAGCGTGATAGATGGCATATTGAGGTGTTGGAGGGACACCTGATCATCGATTTCCATCATTTGCGAGGGGTTCAACACTTGGTAAAATAACCCCGAAACAGTCTGAAACATGTACAAGCGCTAGATCTGATGAATGTGAGCTCGAGCAATATTTTGGGATATTTAAAGACAATCGATCAATAATGCGGACTCGAAAGAGAATGTCTGATTATCGTAAAAAAAAGAGAGAGAAGCGGGAGGAGCTTACCTCAGCATAAAAACTTCATACACCTTTGAAACAACGAAATTACGGTATAAATATTAGCAAAGTTTTTTAATATTTTTTGTATAAAACTTCAATAACAGTCAAATAGGTTTTATTTTAATCCCTTTGCTCAATATAATTTATTCTTTGGGGTATAGTTTGCTATATAGTCGTCTGATCTATTTATTATTAATGATTAACTTTAATATATATGTATTACATATGAAATCATTTTTTATTACATACATAATTGTATTATATTTGATTAGTTTATAAACTTATGGGTACACCTTTAGGGGCGGATCTTTGATTCTGGACTCGAAGATATAGTTTCGACCACCCATGTTTACGGTTGTAATGGTCGACCACAGATCCTCAAGTATTAATCATTGACCACGACATACAACATGAACATATGCGGTATATGCTTAACTACTTGAGCCGTTGGGGCGACAAGCAAACATTCGTAAGGCGTTCACCATTGCATACGCATTTATGATCCGTGAAAGAACGCCGAATATATCCTACGATTTATTAGGGGATTGTGCCGATGATGAACTACCAAATGTGCGTTATTGCAGACGGGGCTTCGCATTGATGAATGTTGTTGATGTAGTTTTTCCGAATTCTCAAACACAATTGTGCGACGGGCACGTAGAAGCGAGTTGTATATAACCGTATGCGCACCTTTTAGTGGAAAAGGACTTAACAAAAAGTTTCTTGATAGTTTTAAAGTAAGGTGGAATTATCTGAATCCAATGGGCACCGTGTGAAAATAGGAATTTAGGTGGGATTAAGTAAAGGAAATCTGATGGATTTCTGGTGCGATTTATATTGCGAATCGTGGCTTATCTTGGCATGAGGAATTTTAGGGATGTATATCGATGGTGCGCTGCCTCACGAAAACTACACCACGAGCGAATAACGTACAATCTTTATACTTTTTATCACAACTATTACATAAATTAAATTATTGAAGCAGCGTATTGTGTTGATACATTATAATATATTTGTAGGGTTGAGCAGGAACCCATAGGGTGAAAAAAAAAACTTGGATAATGGCGAAAACACTTTGGCGTGATCTTCAAAAAAGGTTCACCAAGTCATGGAGTTGCGGATATGTGAGATAAAAAATCAGGTTTAGGTTTATAAGACAGAGGTGATATCTTTGGAGAACCAATTCTCACGGCCAAGCTAGTCTGCAATATCACGTCTAGGCGTTAAAACCTCATTATAGCGAAGTGAGTAGGAATCTGAAGCGAAATATGTGCGTTCTTTATCTCGAGGAGAACCGTGGTCTTAGTGCCGCTGCGAGCTTACGGTACTCTTATATACCTTTAAATTGTATAGACTTCGTTTTGGGAAAACATTGAATATAGATTTTTCTAGCATACCTACCAGGAGCAGATGATAGCGGTGGTGGTAAGACTGAGGAAAAATTGATGATGACCGGCGGAAGACATTCTTCCACGAATGTTGAAAAAAAAAAAAAGTCAAAAGCGAAGACCGGTGATCATAAACCTTATACGGTATGAGTCCTTTTATGAAGGTCTTGGGAATAAAAAGTCTACTCAAATAAGGGGTAAGGGAAGAGTGGCGGCAACTAATAAGCACCGGATATTCCACGGTGATCTTAGACATAGCACATCGGAAACACATACGATGAGTTATTACGAACATCCCCAAAGTCCAAGACCATGCAACCACGGATCCCCGAAACTCAAATTCAAAGCCCCGGCCCCCACTTACGAAGTCCCCGTCATAAAAGTAGGCCATCGATTTTCAAAATAATAAACCATCGTCTGGTTTTTAACTCTCGGTGGAGGAAGATTTTCCTCCATATATTAAAAATTATATTCATTTCTACAATGATGTAATTGGAGATGGGAAGCTAGCAGTTTAAATGCGGTTTCGCATTTCATCTCTGAGGCGAGGGCGAATGGGGTAGAATACGAATGGATCTTTATAATGAAGCGCAAATAAAAAGAGCGATTTACAAAACATTTTAGGTGGTTACCTGACCTTCTCGATTTTAGCGAGAATCGACTAATCAACTCTAAATTACCTTTTTTGATAAATGGTTTGCATTACGATCATGAATCTTGGTTGCGACCCACGTATAATGTTTTTAATAATGTCATTTGGAGAACACAGTGAACTTTTGCCATCACAATAACAAATGAATGTGGTCTTAGAGCCAACAAATTGGTCTTGGGGAGCGTCTTTAACAACACTCGTTGGATATTGGTAAGAAAAAACTATATTAATGTTACTTTAAAATTTATTTTATTTTTTATTTTTATTTAATTATAATAATAATTTTTTAAGCTTGTTATTTAGGTTGTATATGCCGTCTTGACGATCATCGATCTGGTTTATATCACAAATTAGGGAACGCTTCATGATCATACGTAAAATGGTATACATTTACATTTCTAAACAGGATAGAGTTATTAAGAACATTACTACAACTTGGATCTTGCGCTAGCGGCGTGAAGGCTAATTATTGAATTTAGAAGAATAATAAACCCCAATATTATAATTTTTTTAATAATTATTTTTTTTTTTTTTTCTAGTAGCGTCGTTGTGATTTATTTTAGGATGGAAATTATGTAATATGTATATTTTTTTCATATAATGTGATTTTTTTCATATTTAAATTAATAATTGAACTATATTTTTAATGAATGAGCCCGTACTTTATAATAAACTAACTTTATCTTTTCAATATATTAAAAAAATAACGATTGATGAACTAATATTGTGAATAACAAATAATTATTTTATAACCAACTAACTAATACTTTTTCAATAAATTAACAAATACTAATCAATTAATGAACTAATATTGTGGATAAAAATTAATTATTACTTTTTATTTATTCAAATAATATCAATTAATTATTTAAATAAATTAAATCGATATTTAAAATAAATCATTACTTTTTATATTAGTTAGAATTAAATAATTCAATTAAATATTTTAAATAAATTAATAAATTCAAATTTTGAATTAAAATAAAAAATTATTTAAATTAAATTATTCAATTAAATGAGTTGAATAAAATAATAAAATCAAAAATTAGTTAAATTAAATAATTTAATTAAATGAGTTTAATAAATTAATAAAGTAATAAAATCGTAATTCAAAAAAAAAAAAAATTATAGCGTCGCATTACACGGCAGCTGTCATTTCTCATCGGTTAATAAAATCATTTCTATGAACCGTATATTCAAATCACATCGGTTATTAGACATTTTGTGGATATAACAATAGTGAAAATATATGAATGTGCACTTGACTACAGAAACACTCCGCAAAACAAATGCAAAATAAAACAACAGAATAATAGCACCCCACAATGTTCCTTGCTTTAATTCAACACAACAAAACATGACTCAAGTCTGAAACGATTGACGATAAAAAAATGCCACATTTTAGAAAGGGTTTTGAAAAGCCAATTCTAATCTGTTTTTATACAAGCAAAATCAAAATTTTTCCGCAACCAAAAAAATGACAGCCCATACAAAATTAAAATTAGAGTAACTGAAACACAAAAAACCTAAGCTGCTAAGCAGAGACGAATTAGCAACCCACTCCGGAGAAATAAAAAATTTAGAAATAATACTAGGTGATTGCAGAAATATATAGTCGATCATATTATATAATTGATCATAGGTAAAAAACTAGAGGGCCATTGTCACAAGTACCACTGTGTTGCTCCACACAGCATAACCACCCACCAATCACATATTTGTCCAACAAAAATTATAAAAAAAAAAACTATCCTTATGATAAAACCCCATAAACAAAATAATTTGTTTGAGTCGACCTCCTCTCAATCTTGGGACCAGGTCCAGTGCTGCTGCCGCTGAGGCGGGGCCACCTTCATCGTCAATGATCCATGGGCACATCTCCTCCAGCACCCTGGTACATCTTGGCAATGATGGGGTTGCAAATGCTCTCCAGCTCCTTCATCTTGTCTTCAAACTTAAATCCGCCTCGGCCAGCTGGTTCCCATCCAGCCACTGGATGCTCGACTCAATAGCATCCTCAATCTTCTTCTTGTCAGCAGCAGGAAGCTTGGAAGCAATCTTCTACCGTCCTTGATGGTATTCCTCATGTTTATGCGCATAGTTCTCCAAGGCATTCTTGGCTTCAACCTTTTTTCTTGTGCTCCTCGTCTTCAGACTTGTACTTCTCAACTTCTGAACCATCTTCTCGATTTCATCCTTGAGAGCCTGCCCTTGTCGTTGGTGATAGTGATCTTGTTCTTCTGCCCGGTCGTCTTGTCCTCCTTAGACACGTTCAGGATACCCGTTGGCATCGATGTCCAAGCATACTGTGATCTAAGGCACTCCCTGGGGGGAGGTGGGATTCGGGCTCGAATTTTCCCAACAAGTTGTTGTCCCTTGTCCTTGTTCTTTCTCCTTCATAGACCTGGATCAACACACCCGGGCTGGTTGTCTGAATAAGTAGAAAACCTGCTCTTTTCTTTGTAGGAATGGTGTGGTATTCCTTGGGATCAACACAGTCATAACACCGCCAGCAGTTTCCAACCCAAGGAAAGGGGAGTGACATCAAGAAGCAACAAGTCCTGAACCTTCTGCCGTTACCCTCACCGCTCCAGAATTGCCGCCTGGACAGCAGCACCATATGCAACAGCCTCATCAGGGGTTGATGCTCTTGCAGAACTCTTTCCGTTGAAAAAGTCTTGGAGCAGTTGCTGCACTTTTTGGGAATTCTAGTCGAGCCAGCCTAACAAGGACAACATCATGGATGGTGCTCTTGTCCATTTTAAGCGTCCCTCAAACACTTCTCAACTGGCTCCATGCACTTTCTGAACAAGTCCATGTTGAGCTCCTCGAATCTTGCTCTGGTTATGTGTGGTGTAGAAATCAATACCCTCATAAAAGAGAATCAATTTCAATGGTGGTTTGGGCAGTGGATGAGAGGGTCCTTTTAAGCCCTTTTCACAAGCAGTCCTCAATCTCCTCAAAGCTCTGGGGTTCCCAGAGATGTCTTTCTTATTCTTCCTCTTGAATTCCTGGACGAAATGATTCACCATTCTGTTGTCAAAATCTTCACCTCCAAGATGAGTGTCACCAGCAGTGGCCTTCACCTCAAAAGATACCTTCTTCAATGGTTAGTAGAGAAACATCAAAAATACCACCACCAAGATCAAAAGATCAAGACATTTTTCTCGCCGACACTGGTAGCCTTCTTGTCAAGACCCGTAAGCAATAGCAGCAGCTGTGGGCTCATTGATGATTAAGCATCACGTTAAGACCAGCAATGACTCCAGCGTCCTTGGTAAACAGGCGTTGAGAGTCATTGAAATATGCTGGGACAGTGACCACAGCATTTTTAACTTTCTTTGAACAAAAAGGTATGCCTCAACAATCTCCTCATTTTCATCAAAACCATGGAAGAAATTTCCTCAGCAGCAAACTGTTATCTTCACCCTTGTAGTTCACAACAATCATGGGCTTCTCGCCTGGTCAGAGATAATCCTGAAAGGCCACATCTTCATAATAAGCTCTGCCGCGGAGGTATCACTGAATCTCCTTCCGATCAACCTCTTTGCATCTGCCAAACATAAATATCTGATTTGTCAGAAGAACTCATGGGTTTGGATAAAAACATTAATCTCATTAGTTGTCAGAAAAAGCAACAGGGGTATTCAAATAATCTCCGAAGGCAAAGGAAAACCAACAAAAACAGAATTATACTAGATGAATGAACGAACAGCGGTGATAAAAATAGTAAAGGATTAAGTTATGTTCTAATAAGTTTTGTGCAAAATAAAAAATATTAAACCCAGTACTTGATTCAAACGCTGGGGAAACAGACACATTAAGGATGGAAAAAAAAATAATCGGGCATGATACTGATTAGTAAAAAAAGATCATAAGTAAAAAGATTGATTTCAGCAATACACAACCCGGATGACAACAAAATATTAGACACAAAAATATAATATTTTGGAATAATTGAAATCAATGCATGCACCAAGTTTATACAATGTGAATGATTAATATAAATGTACATAAATAACTTCCGAAAGAAAATTCATGTATAATTAGCTAAGACAAAAAGCATGGACATATTAATCTGAAAAAATCTGAAACAATAATAACAAAAATAAGATTTTTCACCCGTACAACCAAATGGAAATTCATTCATACTACTGGGAATAGAATACTCAATTCGAAGCAAGACCAGATCTACTCGTTACCCAAGACAAACAACATTCAACAGGCAGCAACAAAATTAAACGTTTCTCTATGTAAAAACAAAATTCAACAGAGCAACAACACAATTAAACGTTTCTCTATGTACCTAAACAAAAAGTCCAGATAACTCAACAGTAAAAAAACCTCACAAACAAACTAAAGAACAACCATAGCATTGATCTATACATAAATCTAGCAGATAATAACAAAAACACTAAGCAGAACCTAAATTAACTTCCAGAACAGTAACCAGATCTTACTTACCGAAAACAGTGTTCGTCGGGTTCATGGCGACCTGATTCTTCGCGGCGTCGCCAATAAGCCTCTCCGTGTCAGTGAAACCGACATACGCGGCGTCGTTCTGTTACCCTGGTCATTGGCGATGATCTCGACACGATCGTGCTGCCAAACTCCGACGCACGGAGTACGTCGTTCGAGATCGATTCCGATAGCTGGACCTTCTCCCTTACCAGCCATTACTTTCTAATGCTAGATCTGAGAATTTCGGCTAGAAATTTCGCGTATGGAAAATATGGATGAACAAGAAGGAACCAAAAAGGAAGCAAACTCAGGGTTTTCGTGAGGGAGGAGAAGAAGAATGTGTTGAAGAGTATGTATAGTGCTGGGCGTTGTTTTCGCGTTCTAGAATGTTCGGATACCCTAATTAATTGGTGGCCGTTGGATTGGATACGGGAAATAAATTAACGGTGGGATTGAGTGTTTTTACAGCGAATTTATGTTTTGAATTTTGATTGGCGAATCGACTGTATTGACTAGGGCATCTTTCATGATTAGAACCATGGGTTCGATTCCATTTCGTGATTAAAATCCAGGAGGAATCGGGCAAAACGTAAGGTGGCGGTTTTGATTGATTCTCAACCGTGATTCGAGGTTGACCATGGGTTAATGGGATTTTTTTTTTTTTCTTTTTTTCATATGTTTTTTCTTGTGTTTAGTTTTTTTGGGCCCAAAATTTGAAGAATGTATAGATAGATCGTGAAATTTAGCGTTGTTATTGTTAATATGAGAATTTAAATTGAAGATTAAATTAATAATTATTATTATAAATTAGTAGGTTTCTGAAGTAATTGGTATTACAAAATAGTAATTCTAACTTAAAATAATATGTCTCTTATTTCTACAATTAATTGAACTATTACAAATTTACAAATTACAAAAGTGAACTATATAGAATTAGTAATTACAATTCTGCTTAAAAATTTAAACTTTACAAAATAAATTTTGGGGAGGGGGATTTAAAAAAAATTGAACACGAACTTAAATTTAAGAAATAAACTTAGGAATTCTAAGTTTGAAACTTAAAATTAATTCTGCGTGTCCGAATAGGAATCGAGAAGTCGCGTAGTTCTTTTCAAACTTACCTAGTTGATTTGGATCGGTTGATTCTTCATGCATCATTGGGTGGTAGTTTTAACCGAATTATCTTGATCATCATTATCAATAAATTCTTGAAACTTCTCTTTTTAGAACTTCTGCCACGATCGTCGAGGCATTGGTTTTCCACGTTTTCAACGGTCATATTCGATCTCGTTGCGTCAAAGTGTAGCCTCTCCAAACTAAAAGTTTGTTCAACTTATGGTTGAGGCGGGAGATACAAAAATTTCTCTTCTTGCGCGTTAACAATATGGATATCTCTTTTCATCACCGACCACTTGGCTTTGGTATATTAAAGTAGTGTTGTCTTAAATGTAAATCCAAACCCGAACAAATGAAGAGGATAAATAATGATCAGTTACCGTAATAAGGGTTAGAGTAGACCTTTGGCGCGTTTTTTTTAGAAACTCCGTCGTAAAAACTTAGTTAATATATCTTCTTTGCGACTCGTAGAAGAGCCATTAAAAATTTTTCAAAAGGCCCAGAATGGCTATATTCTCTGAAATAAAAGACATTAAAGTAGCTTTAATCCAGATTAATCTCTTCTGTAGGATTAGGATATCATCATCTTGGTGGTAATATATGCATTAGGAAATAAATAATTATAAATATACATATTTAACATGATTTATTAATCCATCGATCTTGCTACAGGATCAAACAACACAGTAACCAAGAATAGATCGGGAATATTTGTAAATATTTTTTTATTTTGCATCGTAGAAAGTAGCACCACTTAATAAATGATTTGTAATATTTTCTATTTTAACACATGAGCAACTAATACAATAATCAAAGCTAAATTCTTGTAGTAGGATAACTAAACAAGGATAACACTTTTTGTGCAATCATTAAAAATTTCCCAAAATTTTTACACAAAAAGAGTGCATGAATCCCAATATTGAGGGATATAGCAGATACCGCAATTTTCTTGAGTAAAAAAATGTCATGGCGTCTTTATAATCCGTAGACTTAACACAACAATTTATCGTGGAATTCCACCGAGTTGACACGTCAAGAAAAAAAATTTGGGATGCATATTGTATGTTCTACAAAAAACTTTCCATTTTTTTCAACAATTTTGAATGTCTCGACATATAATAAATAAGCGGATCTAATAGGACCAAACATTCTTTTAAAGCATCTATGTCTTGAGCAGCGTAAATTTAAAATATGACACATCGTCAACATGAAAAAAAAATTCACCAAGATATGGTTGACAAATATTTGTGAATCTTTAATAGTAAGCCAGTATTTGCACTAGCATTATCAAAACCAAATATAAAAATATTTTTTTAGTAAGAGCGTACTCATTTAAAATATCATGCAATTTATCTCTAATATTATAACGGCATGTGTTCTAGTATCAAAATATACATAATAAATAATCTTTTTGTTAAAGAGTCCGCAGTAGTAATCAAGTGCATTATAACTTCGTATATAACCATGCTTTTGAAAATTATCACTCAAATATCTTTATATACAAACTTTAACATTTTAAATCGGCGATAGATTAATCAAAGCATATTTATACTCATAAACAACTTTTAGCAACATCACGGTAGTAGTTATGGCGTGGAAACTTTTTCTTGCATGGGTTGAAGACGAGTTAACAAAATCATTCGAAAAGGATTATCAACAATTTGAAAAGGAGGTGTTGTGTGCACCGCAATTTAGCTAACAATTTCTATATTTTCATTTGATCAAATGTAAATAAAATGGGATTACTACCTGTGAACTCCACCACTTAAGGTTGGCGTAAATCCACAAGTTGTGCTTGGTTTGAACTAATTTCAACTCTATCAGGATGATTTTTTTTCAAATGCTTCTCGAATGTCCCATCACCACATCGCTTTGACAAAGAATATATTTTCTCACAATAGTTGCGATGAACTTTAATAATATCATCCTCGTTGATCACCTTATTAAAAAGTGGCGTGCAAAAATATCAAACAAGTTGGCTTGACTTGGAGTTGGGGTTGGAGTTATTTCGGCATTAGAGTCGGTTGGGTGGTTTGACTTTTCTTGATGGGGCGTCGTGGAGACCTCGTGGTATAACATCATCTTCAAGAGGATTCTCATAGCTTAAAGGACCAAGTGTGGCCTCAATATCATCTAAACTCCACTCGATGGGGTCTCTTGGGTGGTTGTGAAAACGAGCGGAAGAGGTGGAAGAAGCTTTGCCTTTACCCTTACCCTTGGCGATGGCTTGCCATAATATGTATGTAAGTGTATATGTAAATAATATATGTATGTAAGTGTGTGTAATATCTTAATATATATTATGTAGTATAGTAGTGTAGTGTAATATATAGTGTAGTACAATATGTAGTGTAGTATGATATATAATTTAGTGATGTAATATGTAAAGTAATGTAAAATAATATGTAAATAATAAACTTTGAGAATTAGTGAGAGTTGAGACTTGAGAGAGATGATGAGAAAAAAGTAATGAGTTGAATAACTTTGGGGTGAATTTTGGAGTGGAATGAGGTGGTATTTATAGATGAAATCTTGAAAAAAAAAAAAAAAAGCAGTCCGAAACCTCAGGGTTCGAACAGGCAAAGCCCGATTCCAGGTTGACCTGGCCCGGTTCTAGCTCTCTTTAATCTCAGCCGTTTGGATCTCAGCTTAATTCTTTAATCTGGGCGTTGGATCTCATGACTTACAATTTTCAAAATTGGAGATTCCGTCGAGCCGTGGTTCCGGACCGAAGCCGTAGGTTCGATTCTGTTTTGCTAGGCAGGAGCCGCAGTGGGTTTCGGTTTACGTTCGGTTCTGGAGGCAGGAGCATGACCGGCGGTTCCAAAACTGCGGTTCCGGTTTGAACCTTGCCGATTTGATTCGGTTTGAGCATACCTGTCGGGGATTTTCCTTCGATTTAGGTTTTTCTATGGCTTGTATTGTATGCGTCCGGGTGCAGTAATAATAGTGTATTTTAGAAGCGTGCAACTTATTATGTTGAAAAGTGTAATTTATTTACATAGAAAAGTGCTTAATAATATGAAACATAGTTCACATATTTACATTTTGGAATAACTTCACGTTTGTTTTTGTATAATTCTGGCGGCTTAAAATCTGATATAGGTCTTGTGGTTGCACCGGTACTATGAGACTCCACTTTTTTTCTTTTCTTTTTTCTCTTTTTTTTTTTTTTTGCCTTTTTGTGGTGAGGAAATAGGATCGTAGTTTTAATAAATTACCCTTTTTAAAAAAAAATTGAACTTGGAGAGTGTAAAGGTGTCATTTCATCCAAAATTAGTAATTTAAATTTGTATATATATATATATATATATATATATATCTTAATAATATTAATTACCCAATTGTGAGATTTATTATTAAGTTCCATCGAGATCACTATCAAATTAGGAAATTATTTTTTTAGTGGGTTTTCATATATCTTGTCTGATCGTCGTTTTTTTAAAAATGTCTCTGATATGTTATATTGAAATATCTGTTTTTTTCTGACTTACTTGTCTGATTATGAATATAGCAAAATAGTTACATGTTTCAATATAAACAAGTTCTTAGCGATTCTAAAGTCTTGCTATAGTCTGTGATCGTCTGGATCATCTGAAAAACAACAATTATTTTTAGAGCAATCTTGACTAGTTATTTAATAAATCGAGCCAAAAATATATGCACATATGTATATTTTTATTACTGATGTCGTATTTGAGACGTTCACAGTTGAAAATATCAAAAATCCTTTAAAAGATTGCGTCGGATTTTATAAAGATCTGTTATTGAATATTTTCATGTGAATTGATTATTTTTCCTTGTTGAAAAATATAGTATAGTATTTTCATTGTAATTGTAATTTACATTGATATGAATCTATGGTAGAATAAAATTTTGCATAAAATAATATAGATAAATTAATAACCTGGAAATAAAATTAATAATTTTGTTTAGGTCCCACTTAGGACCAGGTTCAAATTGGACACCAATAAACTAAATAATAAGATAATATTTTTTAGAAATTCTAGTGTATATTTAAAGGCTTTCGTAAACTATAAATTAAAAATTTCTAAAAATTTATATATATATATATATATATATATATATATATATATATATATATTATAACAATTTAGTAAAATATAAATCTATTATTACTTATTTTTTGTTGAACTTCAAATCTACGTTGATTTCATCTTTTAAATCTCTCAATTGCACCCCGAAGTTGTAGTGTTGTCTTCACCAATATTGCCTTGCAATCTTATTTTGATGATGGGTTGCAAAGCTATTGAATCATCATCGCTTCATCATCCGGATTTTGAATATGACATCAACCATATTTATAACTAGCTACGAACTTAAACACATTCATTATTTTTCTCTGGAAAGTCCTGAAAATTGATTCCACATCCATTTTATTTTTGATAAAAGCATCTTAGTGATCATGTTCTCAAGCTCACGAATGTCTTCTCATAAAGGTGCATTATTTAAATTACTTGAGCAGTTTGACTTCGCCAAATGAATTTTACCAATGCTTGAAAGCGATTTGTTATTGCCTCTTTGTTGAACATTTGTTGTCAAAATTTGGGCTGTCGTAATGATATAGCTCTAGAGCGTTGGATCTTTTACGGAAGATATGTCCAACACAGAACTTCAAAATTTTAAATTAAAATCTTTTCTTGTTAATATATTTTAAATCTCTTATTATCCGGCATCACATGGTTGGATTTTTAGAAGTCATGTTAGTGGTAGGAAAAACCTTCGACATTTCTGACCCACTGAATATTTGGCGAATAAATTTGGACATTTATCCGATCAAAATAATTTTCTACTATACATTTGTTCATCCAACCAACAAACATATTCTTAAAATTTGCATACTTACCAATAATCCATAGAGGGATTTTAGGTGTCGTCCTCGTTGCAATAAATAACAACCCCATAAGCCTTCGTTGTCTTATTTTTTTACCCTCAGGTTATTTTGTTTGCAAGTGAATGATCGACACATGTAACTTATCTGGCAAATCGGTTTCATCCATATTAAAAAACATCTTTCATTGGAAATTGATTGATCTTTTCCCTATGTTCTCGATTTTCTCCATATCATGTGTGTCGGTAGTGCCATTTCTCTTAAGCAGCGATATGATTTGATCACAGTGTTAATCACGGACTTAATTTCTCAAGCCAACCTTGTGAAAAGGTAATGCTCTAAAAAGTTCTCGGGATGTAAAAGTATCGGTAGCTTCATTATTCTCCAAGAATAGCTCTCGGTTATATTCGCACGTTCTTGATGTTGGAGAAACCACTTTCATAAACAACCTTCTCGTATGGGATACTTGGTGATTTTTTTAAGCTTAAAAAGCCGCATTTCTCAAAGAAGTCGATCGTCGGATTGCCCGATCATGATAGTGTTTTTATATTGTTAACAACTTCTTTCGCCAATGAAACTTTTTTAATCCATTGTATCAAGTCTTTAGAGTGCTGGCGAAATTCGATCTCTCTTATTCGCGTAACATTTTAATTGTTGGTTGATCATAGTTGATTTTAACACCTTTTAGATGAAAGTCATTGTTGTGTAGCAGTTTAGAAACAATACAATGAATCATTATACATTGATCTACTTCTACAATAAGTATATATACGTAAGAATCATGAACCATTATTTTACTTTGGCAAAAAACAATGAATGAGATCATTCGACTTCAATTAACATGATTATGAGTATACATCTTTTGAATGGTAATTAAAACTTGTGTTTTAATTTTTTATTTGTCAATAACTAATGTACATTGTGAAGTGGATTATACAATCCCGAAATTTTTTACGAAGGTTAATTACGTATATACATTAAATTAATAAATTATTAATTTTATAATATTATTAAACTCTAAACCATCTCTAAATTAATAAATTATTAATTTATCGATTATATAATATCTCTCTAAATCAATAAATTATCTGGGTCCCAACAATATTAATTTATAGAGGTTTTCTTTGTGTGTGTATATATATATACGCTTTGCAAATGTAACCTTATTATACCTTTGTCGATCAACATTGATATTATCTTCTTGACTTGATATCTATTGTCTTAGGTTCATACTCCGTCTGAACAATGTATGTATCCACCGCTAATGCAACTTCCTTGAAAACTCAGTGTTTTGCCTCCTTTCCACCCTCTAGTCCAAATCAAGTTCCTACTTGTCTCCACTCTGTTTTTACATCCCGAATTATATTATGTCTAAGTGAAAACTTTTAATTTAGGTATCTTTTATGTTAAGTGTTAAAATTGTCAAGTGTCTCCAAATTTAGTATCTCTCTCTTCCTCCAAATAATCTAAGTGTTTATTAATCTTTGTTCAACCCCGTCTACAACTCTCATATGAAGCACATTGTCATTGTTTGTTATTTGTTTGTATACATGCCTCTAATAGTTCCTTTTAGTGTGTCTTAATTCTTCTCTTTTACTCTTTGAAAAAACACTCTCACGTTTGTATTGTATTAAATTCACTCTGTCATCCTCGATCCCACTTGTTTTTTTTCTATTCCAAGATTGTCGTATCAACGGATCCTCTATCTTCCGTATTAGAAATATTATATCAAGAGACATCCTGTCGAGAATATCGAAAATCCTCCATAATAATATCCCGGAGTTGATAAAAATGTTGTCGATCATTTCCTTGTAAAATTATTTTCTGGTTGTAGAATATATTATTTTTCTTTTTATTGTAATCTATATTAATGTGATGTATTGTCATTGTTGATAGCTAACTAAGCGAAGGTTTAAGATATAATGTGGCTTTAATTTTGGTTGATCAAACAATAAATGTTGAATGATGAACAATAAATGAGTTCTTGAGAATTTAATGTGGATAAATATATCGAGAAGTGGGTGGCCGATGCGATTTTCTTTAATAAGTTAGGAACAATTTTGACCATTGAATTAATAAATCGACAAAAAGGTTATTATTACATATAAGAATCGTCTCTCGGTAGAAACTTGTTTATTTATAAAATTTATATCACTCTGACATAAAAACTATCATAACTTTTTCATCAACTTATATCACTTCCTTTATAAATTGAAATATATACTTTGAAAAGGTTTAGGTGATTTTATTTTTTTTCCGCATTGCAATATAGATGTTAAAATAAAAGATTTTTTATATTGAAATTGTTTTGCAAAATAAGAAAACAAAAATTGGTAAAATCAAGTTAAGTGAAATATAGCTCGCTTCAATTTTTGTTGTTAATATCATATGAGTGTCTTCTTGACACAATATATATATATATATATATATGGGCGAAGGCATAATAGGAGTGGTAAGATACGTACTTTGCAATGATGTAAAAGAAATTCACTTGATAATCACGGAGTTCGAACAAAATCATGACATTTATTGAAATATTATGGAAATTTATCACAGGGTTGAATCATATAGGCCTCTCTTCGCAGTGTATGCTATTCACAGCAAGTTTACCCGGTACAAATTCACCCAAATGAAAGGTCAACAATATGGTGAAGTTTATCCACAGGATTGAATCTCAATCCAGCTCTTTCATAAGTGTTACTACTGGAACAAATTCCGGTGAGAGAGGTCCATAGTACAAAAGCAGGAATTTCTTGTATATCCCTTACTTTAAAACAAAAGTATAGCTCACACAGGCACCATGGCACAACTAAGTTAACAAGGTTGTGGTGGTGTGCCAGCATTCTCATGCATCCCTGACATCGATCCTCACAATTTAAGTGAGCAAGACTCTGCGTCTCTTCCTTTAAAAAAAAAAGCGAGGTATAGCTCCACTTGGCCCCAATGGCACATGACTATGTTAGCGAAGGCTGCGGTGATATGCCCACGTCCTCGATCATCAAACTTTTGCAATCTTTCGCGAAACCAGAGCTTTTATTGAAATATTATGAAAATTTATTTTGAGTTTGAATCCCGTTAATTTTTATTCCCATTCTTTTTGTTTATCTTTTTATCTATTCATATTATTTCGATTTATATCTCACCGGTAAGAAAAATGTCGAAAAACAAAAATGAGGAATTCTTTTATCTCCTATTATCTCTCCTTGCAATAAAATCTCTCTACTTTTTCCCTAATAAAATAAATATATAAAAAACAACAAACTAAAAACAAAACAAATAAAAATTTACTTAAGTTTTCTGCATCTCATCTAATTCCCCCTCGAAATGGTAGAAGCCGCTCCACAAGCACTGTATTTTTGTTCCATTAAAAGCACACCCAGGTACCAAATCCTCACTCTTTTCCATAATTCTCATTCCATTCGTTTTTACAGCTAAAATATTCTGATTCCTAAGCAATTGGTTGTGGACTACAAGTAATGGCCGATGGCAGGTGCAACACCAACAATTACCCCAAACGACGTCGTCGAGCTCGAAGCTATGCGCAGAACACTCTCTCTTAGCACCCATGCCAGATCGCTCTCTGGAGGTCAGCTCCGTTTCCATCTATTTTACTTGATTTTTTTCTTACCTTATTCTCCGATGAGGAAATTTCGTTGCTTAATTTTTTTTCCATTTTATAGCTTAATTTTTTTCCATTTTAGTTTCATTTATCCGTAATGTTCGATATCAGTGATTATGGTAGGCTTTTACATCTGCTAAATGTAATATGATCTATTACTGTGAAATGAAGAAACAAATAAATCACAAAATTGATCACTATTATATCTCTGTGATTGTGTATGAAAAAAAATAAGTGGAATTTGTGGGATATGCATGTTAAACTTTGCTATTTTTTCTGTTAAATTTGAATTACAGTGCAGTTGGTTTATAGGAATCAAGTGATCACATAACATAAATGTGATAAAAACTGTCTATATATGCAGCTACACAGGATCGGGGCTTGTTGTGCAATATGGGGACAGCAATTTTGAAGAAACAATCACAGATGAACAGGATATATTAAAACGCTTGCGAGTTGTTTTTATTCCATTACAAGGTGATGACTGCGTGTTTTTATCAAGCGAGGCGATCATGTGCTTGCCACCAAAAGTTCACGTGCTAAGGGTGTGTTGTATGATGCTCCGGGTTGAAGAGGTACATTTTCTAATTTGGTTAATGAGTTTTTTATATATCTTTATAAGATGAAAGGCTAGCTGGGAAAAAAAAGCAATTTGTGATTGTAGCACATTATGAAAGGTTAATGTAGTTTTTGGGGAGCTTCGTATCACTTTTTGTTAATTGGAATTGTTATTATATGATGGATGTGGGAAGGAGTCTGTCAGCAATATATCTTTTTTCTTCTATTTACTCGTCGAGTTGTAGTGTATGTAGAAGAAATAATGTATTTATTTAACATACCTATTTCTATAAAAAATGTCTTGCTTTATTAATCAGTTTCCCAATTAGTTTTTGTTTCCATAGACACACCAATTTCTGTTTTTAGTATCTTCTGGAAACTGAAGTTGTGGATATTCGAAATATGTGGATATTTATTCAATATATGTGAAGCCCAATCACTTTATTGTGTTAAAGGAAATTACTTCTATGCGTTGTGCAACTCAAGTGCATTTCAAATGATATTAGTTGTTTTACTTGAAGGCATTAGTTATGATTGTTCTCATTGAACATTATTACCAAGTGTTATGTTTGTGTTCATTAGACATTTTTTATTTTTTCTGCTTGAGTTCTGTTCATACTACCTACTCAGTTTACATTAAGAAGCTTATGTGCACAGGCATTGCATGTGAGGCACTCAAAGAGGATTCACTGCAGATGTTCTTTTCAGAATCAGTTTTCTTCTGGTTCAATGAAAAGCATTAACTGTCCCATCAGTTCAATCATGAAACTATCTGCAAAAAGCATCCATCTCATTTTCTACCTTCTTCCATATGATGGATTCCCCCAAGTTGTTTTAGATGACACACAAGGTCAATGATTGTTTATGGGATGAACTTGGAAATGGATAATGTGTGCTGCTGCTAGAGAAACAGATAAGCGAGATAAATAATTCAACAGATATTTCTGGGAAGAAATTTTCAACGGACTGTTTTTCGGTCAAGGTGATAATTGTTATTCCACTCTTTCTCATTTAATTTATTACCAAGTTGTTTAGTGAATATTACCCTTCAATGGAGACATAAGAATTTTTGTAAAAAGATCTAATTATTCACATCTTTTTGGAGACAAACAAATACTTAATTTGCTCCGGCCTTTTTTAAGTTAATTGGAGTAACAATGTTCCTCTAGTATTGTATGATTAACTGGTTTTGTTAAATCCATGAGTAGATCCTACAAAGGTTGTTTTACAGATAGTGCAAATTATTTTCACAACTTTTTACATTGTTGCTCTTATGAAATTCTTGATTTGTGATTTCCATTTTAGGATAATTTTTGAAGGATTTTGTATTCAGTTGATTTTAAGGACAAAGTAATTGCCCGATTATAAGGGCTTCCTTTAAAGACCCAAATGTCATGTTGCCATTCTGGACAAGTCAAAGGGCTCAAATGGGGTGTGAAATAAACAACACACAGGACAACGTTGGAAATTCCTCCAGTTTGCATTCCTTCAATCGAAGGGGAGATCAAAGTAGCAGATTTCTCAGTCCCCTTGCTGCTAGGTCCTTGCCTTCATCAAGATCAATTTCTCAAAAGTCCGCTAAAAATATCAGAAGACAAAAGGTCTTGTGAAGAACTCTTCCCAACATCAAATGCTCCTGAAATAGTGGAAATATCTGAAGGAGATAGATAAAAGAAAAAAAAAGACTGGAGAAAATAAAGTTCTCAGCCTTCAAACTCGCGAGTCACCTTTCGTGCAAAAGCTCAAAAAGTTAATGGACAGAATGAAAGCTCAAAGGTAGCTTTCGGTCAACAGTTGAAGAGCAGAAAATTGAAGTTAGCGAATATAATTAGTCAGCTGATGATAATGTGGTCGTTCAGAATGGTACCTTCTTTTCAAAATGAAAGAAAAACTGAATTATCCGCGAGGCCCCGACAGGTTCTGCTGCTCGGGGAGGAGCTGAAATGGTTGGTAAGCAGAATTATCTAAAGGTTAACGTTCTTTTTCTCAAGCGGAATCTGAAAAGATGAATGTGCAACCCAAACGAACTGAGGAAAAGCAGTTCTCCTAGTGGATTTGCTTAAGGATGTAATTGTTGATACTAACACGTTGGAACAGGGGAACTCACTTGCTTCACCCCTTGCAATAGCTGAAGTCAACGAACATTTTACTGAGAAAGGGAGACAAACGGGGAAAGCATGCACCCGTAAGAGCACGCCAAAAATTCAGGTACTTGGAAGCGACATTGTAGTAACAACCTGTTTTTTATCTTATATTATTTTTCGTATGAGAAAAAACGCAAAGATTTGAATCGTTTAGATTTCTGATAGAGATGTGATTGGTGATAGAGTAAAGAACTGTAATATAAAGTAATGGGTGAATAGAGTTACTGTTATGTAGAACAGTTTTACCCGTACAACTGGTTTAAAAAATATCACTTTATAGTAAAACAACTAATGGATTTCTAATGAAACAACCAATACTATCAAACTAATACATTTTAATGAAACAACTTATATTATTTAAAAATACACACAAAATGCAAATTAGTTGCAGGGTAAAACTGGTTTACATAAATTTTACCTGCACAGATATTGAGTGGTATTGTTGAGGATGAATATGAAAAGGTTACAATAGTTCCTTAGAATATCTGCCAGCCTAGAGCCGATTACTATACTTAACTCAAGCCAGTACTTTCTACATTGTCCTAGCCCCCTTATTTATAAAATGCCTTTATTTACCTCCTTTACAATACCCACCCCCGACACATCCTAACGGTAAAGTATTAAGTAAACCAATTTTACCGTGCAATTGGTTTTGCATTTTATTATGCTTTTAAGCGGTTTCAGTTGTTTCATAAAATGTATTAGTTTGATAGTATTATTGAATTGTTTTTACTACAAAGTGAGTTGGAACTACTACTGTAAAATTACATAAGACAAATCATCGTAATTGGTTCACATGATTATTTAGAAAATGCCTTCCATCATTATTTACTAACCTTCCTGAATTTTCTTATTTTAGCTGAAGCTTACATGTAGTTTCTCTTGGCAAATTGTGAAAATTATCTCCACTCATAAGTATGCCATCAACAACATCACAGCCAGTTTTTTCGCAGTTAATAGTCTGCAAGCAAGCAGTTAATCTGCTTCTTTTAACTTGATGAAATTGTCAATTTTCTTGAAATGTATTCCTTAAAAGTATCATGTTGCAGAAAAGAAAATATTTGTTGGAAATTTTGTGGAAGCACGGGGAAAAGTGTTCCAGTTCAAAGCAGGATACCACGGTTTTCTCCTCGACTCAGATCTCTTCGGTCCCCAGAGTAAAGCTTGATTTGGTGAGACGAAAGGTTTTATAAACTCGACTATTTTTCACTCTTAATATGGTCGAGTTATAAATAACCTCCCTATAGTAGTAGTATAAGATATCTATAATCATGGATATAATTCCTCTCTTCACTCTTGTTTAGATTGGTAATATAATGACCTATTCTCTACATTCGAAACATTGGCATCATGATGTTGACAAAACATGTGTGCACTTGGTTTATGGTGCACTCCACCAAATTTGATCCAACTTCGACTGCAGCGTCCATAAAGAAAAAATAATTATATAAAAAATATTATTTCATCCATCCTTTAATAATTTGCACCCTAAAAATGGCACACATAATAGAAAAACTAACTTTTTGGTGTTTTATTGATTTTTCAAAAAAAGATGGAGGTGGAATGTGAGATTAACTTTTTGATATTTTAAGTCTCACCAATTAATGGGGGCGACAAAAAAAAAGTGTGCAAATTACTAAAGTTAGTGTTTGTTTTGGGATTATTGCGAGGATGAACTTTAACTTTCTTGACTCTTTATAGAGTTTAGGATTTAGAATCTGTTTTTAAATCCTGCATTCAATCCACACTCTGAAATCATATAAAATTTAGGAAAAATGTCGATTCGAGGCTTGAAAGATGACAAATTATCGATTGGCGTAAGATTTTTTTCTTGTCGATTCAAGGCGAAAGATAAAAATTATCGATCGAGGACTGAAGATAAAATTATCGATTTGAAATTTCCACGTTTTAAAATTAAGTGTTTGACATTTATATTTAAATCTTTATTTCCTTCTTTATTTTTTAAATTTTTAGGTTTTACGGTTAAGGTTCACGGTTCGAGGTTTAGGACCGTATTGGTTCGAGTTTAGGGTTTCATCGTTTAGGGTTTAGGGTTTTAGTCTTACGTGTGATCTTAAAATTTATAAGCGCCGAATTGATAGTTTCTATATTTCAAGCCACTGGATTGATAGTTTTTTCCTCTTCGGTGGCTTGAATGGATAGAGAAAAAAAAAATTTCTTTGTTTAAATTGATAGTTTACTATCTTTTCGGGGCCCGAATTGATAAAACTCTAAAATTTATTATTCTCTTCCGATAAATCACCGCTTTTATATCTTATATTCTTAAATACCGATATAATATAATATCTGACGTCGATTTTATTAAATATTGATTTGGCGTAAGTTAAAATACCATCCTCTTCCGGAATTCAAAACAAGCAGCATCATTCACTGACCGTGAATTCTAGAACTTACAGTTAAAAGCGTTGATTCTTTCCGCGGAGCTCAAATCTATGGCGTAAAGGGGTAAAACATATAAAAGAAAAAGTATTCTTGTATACTTCAATTGTATTGGCATTATTTTCATCACATGAATTAATACTTTATTCTTCACTAAGTCCCGATATTCTTGAGCCATTGAAACACATTTGAGCGTCCCACGGCATTCTTGAACACTAATACCGAAATAGAAACAAACGTAATATTAATCGTTTCATAATCTGCTTTACATTAGAATTAAATGGGATAAACAAATTTGGACGGACCTCTTAACAGAGTTGGACAAATGAAATGAAAATTAACAAATTTAGGGACCGGACCTATTGATGAATTTGGGACAAAGAAATTTATGATTTGATGAGCTAACGTATGACTAGTATCAAATAGCACGTCTTGTAAAGAAAATTAATTTGATTTATGTGTATAGTACAAGAAATTAATTTGAATTATATGTATATTGGTTGCCTTATGAATATTTAGAATGGTTCAATTGGATTTACATGAACATGATCAATTACATAAACATCTTATTTGTTATCAAAAACAAAAGAAATTAGTACCAAATAATTATATTTATAAAATATAATAGAATATTTAATCTAATTATTGTGTGTGTGGCATTTAGAGTTCCTACTCCTCAGGATAAATATATCGAGTGCAATCAGTTGTTCTTCAGTATATAAAGTTTCATTCAAAATATTTTACATTTGATTGATTTACATTTGATTTGATTAACAAATCCACACTCTACATAAGTGTGATCAATTCTCACTAACAATTCATCTCACACAAAACAATTTATATTGCTCAAATTCTTGTTGATTTAAATTACTCGGCCGAATTGCTTAATCCTTAATCGATGTATAAAATTTCCAGATTGAATCTTTCAAAAGGTATCATTCTTTTCCAAAACCTTAACCTCAAATCAAAATCCAGTTCACCATACACGACTGAAAGGTTAAACAAAGATTAAATTGCAGTATCCGGTTCACAGTATATATGAAACGTCTCCAAAGCATCAAAATCAAATCGAAAAAACAAATTTCATTTAAATCCATCAAAAGAAAAGATCAATACCTAACAAACAGTAGCAACATTTCGCCAAATCCCCAAAATGGAAAACACCTTTAACCTACGACAAAACACAATATACACCAAATCACTAACCCTAAATCAACCGCCGCCGAAACCGTAAAGCGTACGTCCCTGCCTCTTCAAAAGCGTAGACAACATCCATGGCGGTGACGGTTTTCCGACGAGCATGCCAGTGTAAAAAGTAACAGCATCACGGATGACATTCTCTAGAAAGATCTTGCGAGAACGCCGCGAGTCTCCTCGTAAATGGGGCCGCTGATGCAGCTTGACGCCGCCCTGCGAGCAATCGGCAGATAGCCGGCTTCGTATTCCCTGAATGTTATCCCGGAGCACCTTACGGTGTCGTTTCGCTCCTCCCTTTCCCAAACCCTTGCCTCCTTTACCGCGGCCAGACATTTCGCTCTCCTGGTTCTGGATTTCACTATTTTTGAAGATGAAATTTGGGGAATGGCACTGTGAATGGTGGTGGATTAAGTGGGGTGGGGTTTATATATAGGGAGACGGAAGGGAATTTTATGGATTGATGAGGGCCGTTGATTTGATGATTTTTGACGGCTGGAGATCGCGATCGAGTGCGGAGTGATTTTGACCGTTGATAAGGGAGGATCGACGACGCGTGATTGGTGGTTTAATAAAGCGGTGCGGATTGTGGTTTTTATGTGAGGAGGAAAAAGGGAAATATTTTCGTTTGTGAAATTGAAAAAAGTCAGAAGCAGCTCTTTCGCTCCTCAGCGGAAATAAGTGTTTAGTTTCTTTTCTTTTTTTTTTTTTTAAGTAAAATCATCAATTTTGCTAAATTTAGTATTTCCTTTATCTTTTTCTTTTTAAGCATTTATCAAAATTTCATCCGACGCTTAATTATACGTTTCTATAAATAGTAATAAAATGATACTCTCGCTGTTTTGTAATAAATGTCATTCTAATTTTTGTTAATAAATTAAGAAGGGTTTATGTATTGATAAATTTATATTATATAAATATTCTTTTATCAAATTCCATGATTTTTATATTATCATAAAAAAAAATCACACGTCTCCATAATTGGGAAATCCAAAGTTAGAAATTATGAGTATTTTTCTAAAATTAAAACAAAGATAAATTTGGAAGAAATGATGCAAAAAGAGGCTAAAAGGTCATTTAGTATTGGATAAACAAAAAGTTTAAATGACAACTTATTACATAAAGGAGGGAGTTTTTTTTTTCTCTTATCTATCTGGCTCAAACATTTTAATAATACATTATATGTCATTACTTTTTTTAAAATCAAATTTATCTCGTTTAATTTCTGTGAATGTCGATATTTTTTGTCGATTAACCCCAAAAAAATATTTGCTCTCTTTAATAAGAATAATGACTTTTTTACATTAAAATTAAATGAATAGTAAATATTCAAATAGAACTGAGACGGAAGGAGTGCATAATTTTCACTTAGTATCATATTCAACACATATATTTTTTCATAACAGAATTATACTCATATTTTTCATGGTATCAAATCTAACACACTTGTTTTTCTTTTTAGTAAAAGCTCATATATGAGGGCTTGTCGTCGTAGAGGAAATCTGGTAGTAATCGATATTATTTTTTTTAATGTTAAAGTGTAAATGTCCGAATTATGTTTCGTTTTCTCTTAACCCTCATTTTTTAGGCTTCCCTCGCTTTCTCTTGGTTTGCCTTATATGGAAATCCTTATAAGGCATTCGCCACGCGCCATGTGCATAATATGGATCCCTTAGTTTTGACTTTGAATCTTCTCATATTTAATTTTGAGGCCAAAATTCGACCAACCCTATGCTTATAAATAGGGGATGAATTTTTCATCACAGCAAATTTACATCTTGGAAAAAATTAAAATCTATAAATGTGGTCTACAAATATTTCTAATTCTCTTTGTTAAATTGTTACGTGAGGATTTCAGCTTGGTCAGCGGCAATGATTTGAAATCTTGAGAAAATCTTGGGTTAGTTTGGTGAAAATTTATTCCATATTTTCGACGGTTTGTCTCTCCGATGGTAAGATTCGTAATTCTAGATTTAGCGTGTGTAGGATTACATATATGAATTATTTTATGCAGCGTGTATGTTTGTTAATTGATTATTATTTAAATTAATATAATTAATTTATCTTTAGTAATAATTGTTTATTTAAATTTGTATTTAATATTAAATAAGAATAGATTGACGCAAATGTTACCCAACGTACGCAGCTTTTAGAAATTTCCCAGCTACATCACTTGTTTCATGACCTTGGCTTCCAATATGCCTCTACACCCAAGCTCATCTTTTGATAATATGGGTGATACGACTTATGCTCTTAAACTGGCCCATCACTTTCATCTGAATCACATTACAATTATCTCCGCTCCAAAAATTTCCATTGTAATGGAACATCTATTTTAATGAGGCGTATTAAAAGAAAGATTCTACACAAAATATTTAATCATCTATGTAACTATAATTACAAAATTGATTGTATTTATTTCATTATATTATGAATTGTTGTCTCTATTAAATATGTGCTAAATCTTGGCAAAAATCAATACAATTGTTTATCACAATTCTATAATTTGATAGCCAACATAAAATTTTTGAGTTTTATGTATGTCGAAATTGTTAAAAAATAAAATTGTATATAATTTTTTTAAAACACCGGCATGAATCTCTGAGGGTTATCATTTGACCTGACTCTTACCAAAGTTAAAATGAATTCAAGTGAATTAAATTAATACATGAGGACCCCTCCATACATGATTGAGTTTAGAGGTGGCTTAATGGTTGGGTGCTTGGGTGTGGCGTGTGGGTCCAACAAGTCCAATTTCTTTTATTGATTTATTTAGTAAATTTATTTTTCCCGCTAAATGACAAGGCGTTAGCGAGCATAACATATTTTTCACAATTAAGAAAAAAAAAAAAAAATCAAGGAGTATATGTGTTTTTGTTATTGGTGATTGTTAAATATCTTAGCTATATCTAGGACTTCTTGAAAAGGTGTTATAAAAAAGCGTGCAACTCAAATTGTTAAGACTCAAATTTGGCTCGTTTATATTGATAGAAATTAGATCTTGAGTGCATGAAATACACAATTTACTAATGACCTGCTAGAGCTCAACTTAGCGGGCTTGATAATTAAGTTTTTCTCGTAGTTCCATTAGGCTTGTTTTGAGTCTAATTGAACTATATTTTTTGGATTAGATTAATGTAATGGCGAATTCATTTTCGACTCGGTCAACCAAATCCGCCGGTTCGGACTTCAAGTACTTGTTAGGACTACACTCGAATAACGACTCTAGGTTTAAGGGAGGGGTGTCGATTTGGTCTCATCATTTATTAAGAAATCTTAGGGGGTTTATTTGCTCTATCTATTACTCAAACTTTACTATGAGTGAGGATGTTTTTTTATAAGCGAATATAAATTCTCTTTTAAACCCTCATTATTTTTTGAATTAGCTAGAGGCGTTCCGTGCAAATTGCCCTCGCCAAACCTCGATTTTTTTGTAGTGCCCGCACTTGCCCCCCAAGATCTCTTGATGTGGTCAAGAGTTAAAATGAATGAAATTGATTTTTTCTATTTTTTAAATATTCATAATTATGATCCGAAATCCGAGCATTGAATTCAAATATAAAAAGATGTATTGATATGCCAAGTAATAATAAAAAAAAAGAAATCATATGTAAAAAAATTAATTGATTGGTTCAAATTTTAAATGTTAAAATGTGACCGTTGTTCATCGGTAATTATTTCTTTTTAAAAAATTATATCTCAAACAATAATACATTTGACCGTTAGATCTCTTTAGATTATAAAAACACTCTTTATTCTCCAATATTTTTCCTGGCGCTCACAAACTCTTAAATCTTCAACTATCCTTCTTCTAGTATCTAATTCAAATGTCTGCACTTTTTTATTAACTGAATTTTCACGTTTCACTCCTTATTCTCTAATTCTTTTATTCCTTCAATTTTTCCCATTCCTGTGCACGATATATAGGGTTAAAATGAACTCCTGAATTTTAGTCGTGTAAGAATGGATGAAATTTCTGAAAAAATTATTTTTGCAACTCTTTCGACTTCTACTTCACGAAAGGAATTACTCAAACAGGTATTGCTGGCGTGTGATATATAACAGCCCACTTATAAGCATTGCATTGAAAAATGGTAATGATGATTTGTAAATTATGGCAAGTTTATCAAAAAGATTTATCAAATACGAAAACTTTTATTGCTGTTTTTCAATCCTATGATGTTTTGCAATATCTATTTCTGTTGAGTCGTTTCTCTTAGAGCGACCTATCAAATACTTTGGATCAAAATATATTTTTCTAAATTATCAAATCACTCTGACATGCCTAAAAGTTCAAGTTCATTGTCATCCCGATCAAAAATCGTTAATGACTAAAAGTCAACATTGGTGCTGCCTTTTCAAATCTCATAGCGCGACAGCAACAGCATGATTTTTATTACACCCGGTGTTGGAAAAATTATTTGGTGTGTGTGAGCGAAGATTGTATTATGTACTATTTGTGCGAAAAAAAGAAATCGAAATCAAAGAGTTTGACTTCTCTTTCAGTAAGGCGATATTCTTGCATATGGAATGCATCACGGTATCCTTGACAATCATGTCTATCTGGCGACTTTAAAGTTTTTAGAGCCGTTCTGTTCTCTGAATCCCGGAAGCTATCGTGACAGTTTCAAATATCCGGAGCTTTCTTGACACAACTCTAATGCAAATACTACAATTCTAGAATGCCAGTATGCAAAATGTATAGTTAATTGATTTACAACTCTAGTTGTTGTAAATCTCACCGATTGATTGATCCGATTAGCCCGATTGATTGAAATGAACAATGTGGAGATGCTTTTATATAGATTTAAAATCATAGGTAATAGTTGTGACGTTTCATAATAAAACACGTTTTTCAAAATCATGACGCTTTAGAAATAAGCATTTATTATTAAAGGAATAGAAAATTGATTTTAAAAAATAGCGTCGCTTTGAAATAATTTACTTTTATCGCGCATTTATTACTATTACCGTAATAAATAAATTCACAAATATATTTATCCATATATTAAATGACATTAATTTCTCATTCACCCCAAATTTAATTTTTGAATTAGGTTCCACTAAATTCATTTTCCTGAAATGAATTATTAATGTCGCAGATATTTGGTCAAAACCAAAAATTCCAACAAGTTAAAAGTGTCTACAACTTTACATTCGTGTTTAATTTACATGCAGGATGTAAAAAAATAGAAAAATTTAAACATTAAAAAATTAATTGATTTATTTATATAATTCACAAAGATTCACATGTATAGAAGGTTGACTCCTTTTTCCTTACCTTTAATCATAAATCCGGCGTTGTTATTTGACAAAAAAAAAAAATTGTATGAAGCTAGAGTTCACAGGGTGAAACTCAATTATATTAATATCATTTGTTATGTATAAAAATTATCATACATGTTATTTTTTTACAATTGATAATTACATGTACTTGAAATGATTAATTTGTCTTAACGTACTCGGTGATATTATTAATCGTAGATCCGTTCTGATAGTCTACACTTATTATTTTGCTAAAATCAAAAATTTTCATTTTGGTAGAATTGATCGGGATTGCGTTGTTATTACATTGAAAATTTTGTTCACAAGAAACTTTGTACTCGTTCGAGGATACTCCCTTAATAAATATTACTACTATTTATTGAATATTCTAAATAACAAAGAGAGTTTTTTTATCATTATTATATCTGCTAAAAATATGGGAAAACATATTATTTTTTACTAGGACTCAGGTTGTTCCACGATTTGCATGTTTAAATTTTAACAATGAGATTATTTACTAATAAATTAGGCTGTAAATAGTGCTAGAAAAAGAATATTTGAATAATTTGATTTTTTCCAGTGAACTGATTAATTGGCATTCAGTACGTTATTATCCGTAACTAATGAGTGATACCGTATGCGTTAGTCTGCTTGCATTCGTTCATAGTCGTTAGAGCAGGTCATTTGTTTAAAAAGCTGAAACATGTAATAATTTTTTTCATATTAATTAATAGTTCTGGTTTGATGTAAACTATAAACAAGTTAATCTTTTGTTATAACAAATTATGCGGTTCTAAATACACTTTCGATATAATAAATTATGCGATTCTAAAATCTTATTGTGGCTATAAGTCTTGGCGATGCATCTAGATAAGTATAATTTAACCATAATTAATTAATTCAAAATGAGGGTCAACAAAAGATCCATACAAAACATATCCATATCTTATGAGTTGATATCTTTATAAAAACATTGGTAAGTAGTGGCCCGATTCCTTTTTTAAATGCGTGACCACTTCATTATCGCATTGTCTCTAATTTTATAATAAAAATGTACTTGATTATCACTACTAATATCCGTATTGCAATATAAATTCTCTGGCATGTGTTATAGTATCTGCTTTATAGTAAAAAAAATCACACGCTAATTATCCACTTAACTATCTGCTTTAGTAATATAAATTATTTCTATTATTAGGTTTACCATAAATTCTTGAGATTTTGTTGTTCAACCCACTGAATTCGACTCAAATAATCAACTATAAAAACTAAACAAGAAAACTGAGAATGAAATGCATTACAAATCCGGCAATGAAAGCGATTACAAATCAAATGAAATCAAGAGGATATTAAAAAAAACATATGAAAAGAAAAATGTCCTCAAAATAAAGAAAAAGCAGTCCTTGTGGTTCTCATGGACATTTGCAAAGAAATTACAGACAATTTTACATTTTATCTACTACTATAATCACACAGGCCCCTTGCAGTAGGTTTAATTTAAACATGGGAAGGGGGAAAAAATCTGAAAAAATTCATTAAAAAATAAAACATGTAACCTCTTTCATGAGAAACCCTCCCGAGGAGTCCACTCGACTCTGATTTTACATTATAACCCTTTGTCTTGTGATCCAGGGGCACTACTGTAAAACTCATCATCTTTCAAATCGTCCCCAACCTGCCCAGCTATCCCCATTATAGGATTTCATCCCGTTTGGTGGCTGCGTCTTTAGTGCTGTCTTTGGCATCCCAATCATCCCAAGAACCAGAGCTAGCATTGTTAAAATGGAGGTCAGATGAGGACTTAGCCCCCACCAAGCAATTCCATCCTTTGGGTTCGTTATTATAATCCTGATAGTTACCGTTATTCTCAATGTAATAAGTTTCTATCAGTTGTAAGTTTTTTCAACAGAGCCTTCTTTTGTGAACTCCTCGATTTCTCTGGGAAGCCAATGCCATTACCCTCTCGTAAGGCCCCATGTCTTTTGCCCGATTTCTGATGTTTTTGCAGTCACAGCGTTGACAGTTTAGTTCACCTTGTGATCATAACCCCTTCTCTTACCTGAGAAAAGAAAATCAATTTACACATTTTTATCACCTCGTTATGCAGTAAATCATCGAGCAAAACATGGGGGTTATTCCATTCCACACAACCTTTCGGGCACTACCCAACAGGGGTATTATAGAATATTTCAAACATGGCTCACTTTAATTTTAATACTCCCTCCATTTTCATATTACGCTTTGAGGGTTTTGTAAAAATTTAGGATATAAATTGACAAAAATTACCTCAATAACAGAAAGAGAGGCTAGGGTTGTGAGGAAAAAAAATACTTTTCAATAATAAGGAGAATTTATTTTGGGGTACAACAGGGTTAAATTAAAGAACCCAATAAATAAAGCAAAAATAATATGTAATTTGAAACAAATTTAATCCCATAAGCAACAATTATTATGAACAGACAGAGTATTTAAAAAACATGTTTTTGGGGGTGGTGTAGACACACACCTCAGGAATAAATATGTATGATATGATGTGCACACACAAATAAAATACAATAGAGAATCCGAAAATGGCGGAAGATATTAATCTATTTGGTGTCATTTCCAATCTTTCATTTCTTTCCTCTAAAGTACAAAAAAAAAAAAAAAAGTGCTTGGTTTCATACTTTTAATAAGGTGATTAGCATATTTTACGCCCACTTATTAGGTTAGTTTGGCAGTTTGCACCTTCAATTACGTTCTGGTGAAAATTTCCCTAAACGCTATTAATAAGTGCAAGGCAAATCACTATGCCACTCATTCCCACAATTACAATATTGAAGCCCTCTTCCCCATACAAATAAACCATTTCATGATATCGTTTCTTTTTTTATTGAAATCAAAAGGAATACAAGTTAGCTAAAATTTCAATGTTGATATGGAGGGAGTAAGGGTTTGATAATTGAATGAAGAGTCAAAGAAAGGAGCAGCTAGGTGGGACAAAATAATAGTAATAACTAATACTATAACTCTAAATGCATAGTTTATAGGAACTTGGAAGCAGCAGTTAAAACTTTGAATAACTGGTGCAGATGAAGCATGAAAGTCTGATGCGGATCAAGAATCTTGGGCAAAAGCTTTACCACATAAGCAGGAAGTTCAAAACATGATGGATGCAACCAACAACTCAAAACATTGACTTTATATAAATTTTATAGAGACATTGCAATGTATAAACAGCAATGTACTTTTAACTTTTGTTTAAATAATAGGTCCTTGTACACTTGCATGTTTTAATCAATCTTCCACTTTTGTTATTCATCTCTTTTATTATTATTTTTTTGACAGCAACAATCACCCATTTTGGCAAGTCAAGGAAGAACTTCATGAGATTAACTATTTTAAAGATAAAGTAAAAGACCCTTGACACAAATGTTAAAAAGTACATAACAACCTCAAGATGTTTTTTGCGGGTCTACAGTATATAACAACACCATCCTGAAACTTCTTCTTAAGGATCCATTGGAAACATTATATCCAAGATCACATATTTACTATTCCTAGGATTATGGTTGATGAAGACGATTTGTGGCACACCTGCTTCAGTCTCAAGTCTCAATATAACAATTTAGTATCCACAAAACTGATGATGCAAAATTTTAAACCCGTAAAAATTACAAAGGATCGAAGGAATGAATTAATATTAGCCAAACTTCTAGCATGAATCTTAGATTGAATACAATTAGTTCACATATTCACGGCATATATACCATGCACAAAAAATTCACTATAACACCACCCTATAACTCTTTCTCAAAAGATTAAGCTGGAAACATTTATCCAAGATCACATATTTTATAATGGTAAGAAAAAGACAAATTAAAATTACGATGGGGAAGAATGATTTGTGGTAGACCTACTTCACTCTCTGGTTTCAAAATTATACTTTGTGATTCATAAAAACAGCTGATGCAGAACTTAAAACCAAAAAAAATTACAGAGGAATGAATTTGACTTTCTTGCAATAGAACCCAAAGACCAAACTTTCAAGCACAAATCATAGACCGAAAGTATACAATTAATTTCACGCATATTAAAGCATATACGATGCATAATGAATTCACTATCCGTGCCCTCACCATAAATTTGCATATGTAGTTATCAAAAGTAGAATTCTATCAAAACAGAGGAGAAAATAAAGAGAGCAAAAAGTACCTTAGAAGTGAACTCCTTAGTACCAGCCTGAACAACAGTTGCAGCCGACTGCGCAGCAAAAGCAGCCACCATAGACAACTTATCGAATCCCTATACATGCAAAAGAATATCAGCAACTACACACACAAAACAGCACTGAAAAAAAAAATGACACATTTAAACCCAAAAAAGATACACATAAACAAAATCACCTGAGTAACAACCGAGAAAACATCGTCCTCCCGTGTTATTATTCCCCCCGGTTGGTGCAGGACTTGATCAAATCAACATACTTCCCCCCTTTAGAAAGGAAGCCCTCTGGCCGAGACTGGTTCTCCATCATTCTTCTGGCGAAGAAGCTGTCCTCGTGGCAGCCGACGCCTCCAAATCTGACCTCGAATAAATATCCTCTGTGTGGACCTTGATCGCGACGGAGCCATGCCTCCATTCCCGGAGCTCCTAAATCCCCCCACGGTATTATTCCTCTTGATACTGTGATTCGAATTATTCCCTCCATCATCATAACTATCCCAACTATCCCACCCTGCATTGTTCCCCCTGAATTACCATTTCTACCCCCGCCGCCGCTCCGGCGGCCTACTATCGTAACCATTGTTGCCCGATCTCACCGTTTCCTTCACAACGGGCGGATCGCGCGCCAGGGGTTTCCCCTCGGCGAGCGATTGAATCCGTCTGTCGCCACAAGGCGGCTTTGGTGTTGTATTTCGCCACAATGTCGGTTTCCTTAGCGATTAGTAATTGATTGACAAGCTATTGAACTTTTCGTTCCCTCCGAGCTCCATCTTCTTTAAGCTGGATCTCGGACCAGGAAATCCATGGTGACGGAACGGACGAAGGAGATGTGGACGCCGAGTCCACGGTGTTTTCCCGGGCACTCGAGGCACATGAAGATGCCGGCGATACGGAGAGCCCACTGGGGGTTCTTTGGGCATATCGACGCATCTTCTTGTTGCCCGCCTGCGATTGGAGCTCCCGGAATCCGACGCGACGCCGCCATTAAGTGCTGTTTCGGTGGATCTGAAGAGAGATTGGAAAGGTGGTTGAATGGTGGATGGCAATGGCGATTTGGGGATTAATGGAAGTGAGATGGAGGAATACCGACACCTTCCAACGGCTTGCGTACAGCTCCAGATGCGTTGTCATGGTATATCTTACGTCACGTATTTTGGAAAGCAACTTCAAGCGATTTTTAGAAATGACATTTTAATTCTCTTTTTAAAAATAAGTGTTTAGAGCGGGTTTAAGTGTTTAACCTTTTTACTCCATATGCACCCAACGGGGCAAATCCATGATTATGGATAATTGATAATTGGTTCAAGCTGGTATATTTTATTTAAAAAATTATTGACCAGTTACCAAACATTTTTTGGTTAGAAAGTTATAAATCGTCTCGTGAAATATTGCAAAATAATAATATGTACAATACACATTACAATTAAAGGTGAAATTGTATAAACCGACAGTGAATTAGAAAGACAAGACAAAATTTTGTGGAATTCGGGTTAAATGACGAATATATATTGAGTGAGTCTCATAATGCCGCAGGAATTACCCGATCGATCTTCATCGTCACGTTTTAGAAGCGTCTGTTATACAAAAAGCAAAGCGTCTGTTATTCCAACGAGCGTAAGCTATGTTCGTATTATGAGTTGCAACTTTTATGTATAGCCGCACTTTTCAACATAACAAGTTACCAACTAAAATGCATTATAGTGCCGCGATTTTGCGATGCATAAAAGACCTAGCCATATATATTTATAGAGTGTTATTACATCTATGTATATTCTTATATCTATCTTGGGAGTGTTATCGTTGTTATATTGAAATAATTTCAGTATCTTCGTAGCATTAGAACATACGTAATATATTATTATTCATATGGTAACACACTAGTATCACATAATATTCACGACATGTATGCATTATTATATATTCTTAAAAACAAAGTTCTTCTTCGTGAACAAAAAAATGTTCTGCTATAAGGAAAGCGTGTTACCACGTTAACGAATCGGTTACAATGTGAATAGATCACCCGTCGAAATTACCGTTTAAGAACAATTTGATGTGTTCTTACATGAACAAAAAGGTTTTCGTTATGAACAAACAAAAGTATTCTTATATGAATAAAAACCAGTCTGAATGTGAAAAAAATTCCTCGGTTCAAAATTACATATTTAAAAACAAAAATTGAAGAGTCTCGAGAATGATCACGAAAATTCATATAAAATCAAGAGGAAAAAAAAACATGTCATAATTTGCAGATATGAAAAGAGAAACGAAAAGGAAGAAGCCAGGATAAGAGAAGAAAAAACTTATAGATCGCGAGGAAGAAGAATTTGAAACTCAAATTCACGTTGCGAGAAAAAAAAAATCTAGATGGAAAAAAAAAGAACTTGGAAGCGGATCGCAGCGGGCACGAACTTCGTCCGTAGTGATTTTTTTAAATACCAATTTAAACTTCAATTCCGCATAACAATAAGGGATTAAATTTTTGTAGTCTTGTAACTTTGTTTCATTTGAAATTAATTCCGTCGTTTGACTTTTTAATTTTTAGGCGCATAAGTTTTAAATTTTTTAAATTAGTCGCGTAAGTTTCTAAAATTTTTGAAATTGATCATTTTCACTTTCTTTCTGAGCGAGGTTACAAAAGCAGAATGCTTCTTCGTATGTAATTATTTTGTTATTCCTTTAAATTTAGGCGTCAACGAACTTTTTAATCATAATAATCTTAGTGGATTTTTTGATCGGGTTTAAAAATAATTTGTACGTTAAAGACAAAGAAATCGGGAATTGATTTATTGGGTCTAAATTGACCAAAAATAAAAAATAAACCAAAATATGCTGAAAAAATCACTATTTACGCGCCTAAAAAACTACTCAAAAAATCTAGGCGTAAAATTATTAGGATTAAAAAAGTTTAGGTGGTATTTGAAATTAAAATAAAAATAAAATAATTACATAGATGGTTTGTTACCTAATTGGTGACCTCTTATAGCGAATTGAAAGGACGATTTCAAAAATTTAAAAACTTCGGAGGACCAAAATCAAAAATCAAAACATCTGAGATGGAGATTTCAAATGATCTTGAAGTTCTGAATTTATAAAAACTTAATCCCTAACAATAATATCTTATGTAATATTGCATCTGAAGTTTTTCATGGAAAAGTAATAATTCAAAATTAAATATGTATATGTTTTAGAACCATGTAAGTTTTTATATTGAAATATCTGATTTATTAACAACTGAATCATATAACTTGTTTTATCATATTTAATAGTTCACAATTAAAGTCAAATAAATTGCGTGATTTTAAAATCGTTATAAAATGTGCGGTGCACATTTGTTGCTTTTGAACTTAACTATCTATATAATAAAATTAGAAATAAACTCAAAATAGTTAAAACATAAATTACTTATATGGTGAGATCATATATTACAGATATAATCTATTTTTTTCAAAAACCGTTGTTTGACCTAATTTTCATTAGCTTACTAACAAGTTTGTGTGCCTAGTTTCCCCACACGATGTATTAAAAAGGAACCACGGTGGTCGAGATAACCCTTGTTGGAATCTATGTTTTATCTCGATTTATTTGTACGTCGGAGGACCGCGTGTATCGATAAATTATTAAGATAACCACGTCGATGGAGGTGTTACGCCTTGATAATGATTGTCGATCATACAAGTGTTCTCGCCACTGCCACCATACAAGTGTACTTTCGCCTTGCGTTTGTCTGGCGTGCTTTCGCCAAGTCTGGCGAGCATTATATTCATTCTTGTATGCTCGTTAAGAACAATGTTCTGTACAGCGACTTAGTCGAAAGGCGAAGAAATCGATCCGGCAAAAGTTGATCTGAAAGGGCATATGACATAAAAACCAAGTCATTAAGCGAACCATCCCCGGACGAGGAGAATCTTTATAAGCGGTAAATCGAAATTCGACGGGGGGGCGAAGTTGAAAGCGTGTGACGCTCACATGAGTTCTCATAAGACCACGAAATCTCGACTCATGCTTGCCGAACCCACCACATCTTGTCGATCTATAAGTAGAATCAAAAAAGCAAAAAAAGAGGTTGGAAAAATTTGATACTCACATATTCTCCAAATCACCATGTCTTTCAAATTAGGAAGTTTTCACCATGTGTAGTATTGTGTCTTGTATACTTGAACCTCATGATATAACATCCACGGCTTGGAATGCCCAAAAGTAGTCATTTATTGATGGTAGGGTCAACAATTTCTTGTTATTTACTATAATATTGTACCGTCTTATTTTTGTTTGTGAGTTGTTTTAAAATTAGCCACATAGTATTCTCGTTAAAAAAGCGACTTGCAACAATTGACTAGAAGGAGGTGAAAAAACCGGCCCATCAATCTAAAAAAACGAGGAAAAAAAATATATGATGCCTCAATCTAAGAATACTCGGATGGAGGTCGGAATGAGCCAGGCCTCAGCTCGAAAAGAGGCTCGGCATCGGTCTAGAAAAATCGAGACCATGAAACCATCAATCTTGGATATCCATGACTGTCAGAAAGGCGGTCTGTAAGGCCATCAACTTTCTTTTGCGAGCACGGAAAGAGGGCCCTAAAAAAAGTAGCGAGTTAAAAGCTCAAATGATGATGATCGTCGAAAACTTTTGATAAGCGATCAGAGTCGAAAAAGAAAGTACTAGAGTTGAAAAAAGAAGGCGGGGAAGTCGATCGGATGAAGAACAACCCCAAGCTTCCGAGGGCGTATTCCAGCGTTTGAGCGTTTGAAGTATTAGCAAAAAAAGGTGTTAAGAGAGCATAGAGATCACGGGAAAAAATATCATGCAAACCACGGTGACCCGAAAGTGGAACATTATGATGCGTCCATTTTATAAATGACCTCAAGATCCCCAAGTGGAACGTTATGATAAATCCGCTCATGCGACCTCCAGATTCCCAAGTGGAACATCATGGTAATCCCACATCGCCAGAGCGGTCTCGCGATCTGAAAAGTCTGTCGGAACTAGGTTGTCTATTCATCATCAAATGAAATCGAGAATCGATGCGGAAAGGGGCTGTCCCGTCTGAGCATGGCCAGCCCGGGTCCTCAAGATGGAATCCACGACCTACGTTAAATTTAGGTCGGCTCATAAAAATGGGCGGAGATGCAAAAAGTGATAGAGAGTTTGCGAGGCGATCTTGCGGCTACTAAAGGGATCCCCCGGCGGCGTAATCCCATGCTTTCATGGCTACTTCGGACTATCATGTCGGCGAAATCAAAAAAGATGGCAAAAGAATGCGCTACCCGTACGGAAGTGTTCGATCTGGTCGAATCCTTATGTTACGCGCCAAGTAAATATTGATTATATGATCGCGATGGGTGCCAGCAGCTTGACTTCGGTCTTGAGTCTTTTCCCGTGACCTTGGGTGATCGGACACCAATTGGTTTTCAACTTTGCGCATTGCGTCCATCCGTCGCCGCTGGCCCCAGGACAAAAATTTCAATCGGCTTTTCATCCCGTGTGTGCTGTTCGGCACCAAAACAAAAAGGTTGACATTTTCTCGGCTAAAGGGTAGATCGGATCGAGCATATATTGAAAATTTGACAAATGTTTATATGATGGAGCCGCGGTTGAAGAGAGCCCTAAAAATCCTCGCGTGATGTGGGGGCTTGACCTAAATCACGGATATGTGAAAAAGTCATTACATCGAGATTAGCGAACCATATCTTGCAATTTGAAACTAACGACCAAGATTATAGCTATCCCCGGGATCTTCTTGCCCAATCACGGTTAGGCGAAATGCTTGACAAAAAAAATCGTTGGTAAAAAAAAAAGTGTGAATGAAATTATAAACCCGGGATCTTTCAAACCTTTTGAAGAAGGAGAAGCGACGCGTCTTACGAGAAGTCTTCTGGGCGTTGACATAGATAATATTTAATCCATTAAGGATGGGGACGTGTTGGATAAGCCACAAAAATCGTGAAGATAAAAAAATAAACAGCTCTTTAAGTTTTATAATTATCATGGGTACATGGGACATAATACCGGATGAATGTCGCGATTCTTAAATCGACTTTGGAAGTTATATGAAGAGAATTGTCTTTTCGATTCCTCAAAAAATGTGAATAGAGACTCCGGCCCGAAAAAATCGGGTGATCGTGGGGGTAAGCGTAAAATGGAAGAAGTGTACGATAGTGATCACGAAGAATCTTGCAAAAGTTGGAATTACCGAAAAGGGCTCCTACCGTGGCGGAGGTCGAAGAGTCGAAAATCAACTTGATTCCCCGGACTATGGGCGTTGGTGGATCTTATCGGTATTTGGCATTATCAAACATCGGAAGAAGATAAAAATCGTGCCGTCTGAAACATACATCGAGTGAACTTTGTGAGCACCTCGGCGACACATAACTCTCTCCCAAATTTTGTTTTGAAGATGATCTTGATGGTATCATCACCACCGCCAATGATTCGGCGGCGATAAGTGCAGGCTCCTCGGGTTGAAAGTCATCGGCTCGCCCAGTGAATCTTAGGGGCATATCTTGAACATTTTTGTTAAATCAACACTCTACATCGGATGGAAAACAAATGGTTGATCTAAGGATTATATCGAGCCTGTGATTACCATAATGGGGTTTAGGAATCTATAACGACCACATTGGAATGATTAAATTTAGTAGTTGATTTAGAGTCATTAGTAATCCGGAGATTCGATGAACTAGAATGTTAGACTTTGTGTCGTTGATGCTCGTCT
The DNA here is from genome assembly GCA_037126765.1 of Stenogyne calaminthoides. Lineage (NCBI taxonomy): Eukaryota > Viridiplantae > Streptophyta > Magnoliopsida > Lamiales > Lamiaceae > Stenogyne > Stenogyne calaminthoides. The sequence goes on along the minus strand of JBBCBC010000028.1, from coordinate 28,860,610 downwards.
CTTATAAGGGGTTTTAGTGCACCCGTTTGATGAAATTCAAAGTTGCTGTTCGACTTTTCTTATTGTGTTAAGTTTTCCAACTTCGAAGGGGGCGGGTAGCGTAAAAGGTGACTGAAAAAACTTCGAGGATTGTTTGTTGTCATGCGTGCGGAAAAAAAATATCGTTAACATGATGGAGCAAACATGGGAGACCCGAGAATCGAGTCGTGACCAGGCTTAATATTTACCGGGGCCGGCTTATCTGCTCCCTCTTATCGACACGTCTCAGCGAACACAAAAAACACGGAATGATTACTCATATTCCATATCCTAATGAATATTGATCCACGAAGCGAGCTACGGACATGGGAGCCTCGTATGGTTTTTGATCCTATGGAGGTAAGATGCGTAAACCGCAGAGTCGATTGAAGATCCTGGATGGGCAAAAAAAAAAAAGCTGGAAGCCTTTGTTGAACAATTAGATCTGTCGATATTGACCCGTCAGGACCCGAATTAAAGTATTCATTGGTTCAGAATTGCGGAACCATTCCCAAATAAAATGATCAGCGTATCTTGAGCAAATTTGGATGTGTTAAGCTTGGTCACGAGGACATGGTGGCGTTGATCCTAAACATGCGTGTCGCTCTTAACCTTGACCCGACACAAATTCCGATAATCCGGAAGCGGAGAAAATTGATCGAGAGATATGCGACTATGGATATTGAAATTAAGTTTCTTCGATAATAAATTGATTCGAAAGTAAAGTGCCCAAGATGGCTTCTTAACCGAGTGCTTTCGTCCCCGCCGTCCCCATAGACTTGGAGGTTATGCATAGATTTCAACGACTTAAACAAAGCGTGCAGAAAGATAATTTCCGATGCCACATATCTATTATTTGATGGATAACCGCAATGGACATGAGCTCATGACCTTCGTGGATGCATTTGATGGGTATCACAAGTACCCATACATCTGAACAATCAAAAAATCTGACTTTCTGCGGCGAAAAGAACATATATTGTTGTAGCGCATGTAGATTCGGATTAAAGAATCTTTGAACAGCGTGTCAAAAGTTTGGTGAACAAAGATGTTAGAAGCGAACACATAGGTCGAACAATTGAGGTGTACATTGATGACATTGTGGTAAAAATCGGCGTAAGCATAAGGAAGACCACATTACCACTTTTTACAGACGTTTGATATTCTCGGGGTATAACATGAAGTTAAATCCAAGAAAGTTTTAGGGTTCATTCGGGAAATTCCTAGGACATATGGTTGGGTCAGCGAGGATTAGGCGAACCCATCAAAGATTCAAACTATATAAACGACATGGGCCACGAAGTGTGAAAAAGTTCAAAAATTAAGCTGGGCGTTTGGCTTTTTGCTTGATTTATATCGCAGCGGAGATAAATGCAAACCTTTCTTTGGCGGCATTAAAAAAGGAGATTCGATGGAGCCGAGCATTGCCAAAATGCATTTGAGTCATTAAAAGCAATACCTTACGGATACTCAAACATTATCTAAGCACATTTCGGGCGAACAACTGTTGTTGTTTCTTGGCGTTAGAGCATGCAATTAGCGTTGTGCTCGTTTGAAGCGGAGAATTTCACATTTGCCTATTTATTATTATAAGTCGGTACTCGAAAAACTGAGAGGTACCCCAATTGGAAAAACTTCCGTATGCTCTCCGTTATGAGTGTCAGCTGCGACCGTATTTTTCGATCCTTTCGATCGGTCATAACCACATTCCCATTCGACAAGTTCTCCATGAAGCCCAGAACCTGCGGGTAGGTTACTCGAAATGGGCGGTGGAGTTAAGCTGGTGGCATTCGTTAAGCGCGAGCAATGATGAAGGAGCGGTATGGCCGATTTACATGGTTGAATTGACATATCCGCAAATACAAAGAAAGTTGACCAACCTGGCACATGTATGTGAGCGGTTCATCAACAAGTTCGAAAATGCGAGCGTGGTTCTCATCGGCCAACTTCGACAAACTTTCACAGCTGACCCGTCAGTTTTGATTTCCTGCCGTAAATAATGGGCCCAGAGTGCGAACTTTGATTCTTTGGATTACGTAGCTATAATGGCAGAGATTTGATGATAATATATAGTGATTCCCAAATAATCGTATACAAGTATTAAGCGGTGTATGAAACCGGCCGAACAAATATAGAACGATATCAATGACCATGAAAAGAGTTTAGCAAACAGGTCGAACAAGTCTACATAGAACAATTACCACGATTGGATAATTCATTTGTTGATGCCTTGACACGATTACTTAATGAGAAGGAGTGATGAACACAGCCCGGACATTGTGGTTATCACACGACTTTGTTAGCCACCAATTCGAGTTGTGATTAAGCCCCGTATGACGGCAAAGAAACACGGATGACTCAATTTTAAAATTTCTTCAAAAAGGTTTCTCCGCGAAAATAAAAGTCTGTTTACTTTCACTCAGTTACAAAATCGATATACTATCCTGAGCGGGCATTTATACAAAAAAAGTTCTCTCTTCCATTATTGGAATGTATTACTCTGAAGAAGGGGTCATGTGATTTCTGGAGCAGTTTCATGATGGGGTATGTAAAACCATCTGAGTGGACTTGTCTGGCGTATAAATTGTCTACAAAGTTCTTATTGGCTACTCTCGAAGATTCACTTTCGCGTATGCGTTGCGTACCATAAATGTCAATATCTTCCATATCCATAGCCGCCGAAGAACTAGTGTACATTTCGACCGGTAGCCGTTGCTAAATGGGGAATCGATTTGATTGGCCCATTTCTCTTGGCGCGTCAGGATTAAATATGTAAATGATTCTTAGTTGATTACTACACTAAATGGTAGTGGAAGGCTGAAGCCATTATTAAAGCCACCCGAACAAAAGAATGTGGAATTTTGTTTGGAAAAATATCATTATGCGTTTTGGGCTTCGGTCATTAGTAACGAATAATGGCAAATGATTCGATAAGAGTGTTAAACGAAATTTTGCTTTCGTTAGGGCATAAAAAACATTACTCTACCAGTATTACCCCGATCAAGCGGACAAGTTGAAGCTATCGATAAAAATTATCAAGCATACCCTCGAATTTAAACTTGATAATTCGAGGAAGGGCGAAATTTGAAGAGTTACGGAAATATTATGGGCATTGTCGTCTTACTTCAAAACATCAACTCTGGAAACCCCGTTTGCCACGGCATTTAGTCTGGAAAAACAATATCTTACGTGATAAAGATTACGAACCATCGGACAATGAGTTTTGGAGAGCACATTAACGACCAAGTGCTGCGCCCTAAGTCAGATCTATTGGAAGAAGGATGGGCGTTTCGGGGGAGCGCTATGTATAAAAAAAGAAAAAGTTCTAGAACTCCAAAGTCTGAACACATGAGTTCAAAAGTAGGCTAAATTGGTTCCTAGATGAGCAGTGGTACCAAGTGGTGTGTTAAATTGCGAGTATGGGAAGGTCATTCAGTATTGTAACATTTGTTAAGCAGGGCATATAGTTTGGAAGACTTGAATGGAGTTAAGTTGTCTGTCCCGTGGAATCGTCGAATCTGAAAAAGTATTATCGATGCAGCGAAACCTGGCCCGATAGTCGAGGTCAAAAGCGCTAGCTAGTGGGTTCTAAAAAAAACCGAGCATAATCAACCCATTATTCGTGGCGGAATGAAAACTACGATTAATAAACCACAATTTAGAATCTTTTAGAAGGGTTTTGGTCGGCATTATTAAAAGATAGAAGATACGTGTCAAAGCAGATGAGAAGCGGTGGCAACCAAAAGTGCGTGTCAATCCTTGAATAAAAAGCGGCAAAAGACAAGGACATATGTCAAAATGAGGATTTAAAAAAGCGAAGACCAACACCAACTAGATATGCGGCCTTTGTTTGGGATAGTAGTATAAATAAAGCATATTGATAGTGAAGAAGGGAAGAAAAAAGATAGAAAAAAGGAAAAAAAATCGCAAACATATTAGAAGAAAATTTGGTTATAGGAGATAGTTGGTTTGGAATGCCTCGGATGAAATTTTAGGCACTTTCGATTCGACAATCATTTTTCTTTGACTCAATCATGTTCCTGGTTTGCTCTCTGTCTGAGCTTTATACCCCATCTCCGCGATCCGCGAAGGAAAAAAGACTTTCCCTTGATTTGGGAAAGCCGATCGAATCGGAATATTTTCTTCGCCAGTATTGTCTCTGACGCGAGTTGGTGCACTCGTTATGGTTGAATCTCGGCGAGTCGTAGTTTCCCCTCATATATTATCAATTCCTTGCTCGGTAATGCATCAGTAATCCACTACACATCCCAAAATCTCTCATTAAGGGGTAGATCACCCGTGGTACCGCGCCGCAGCGTCGAGGAGCGTCTTCGAGGCATCCTCGAGATGGGTAATAGTGCGGCGAAACTTTTGCCCGCGCTTTGATATGGCGGCGTGCTACGCCCGTATATAACCGGTTTTCTTGAGTTAGCGTAATCTGTGACTTGCCTCCGGGAGAATGACCTGACGATCTTCTTCCATAGCTATTTCTTTTCGACACTATGAAAGTAGATAAAGAAGCCCGATCCGTACCATCCTTGTCGGCGTCAATTATGCGGACGAGATGATGTCATTTCGTATCTATTTCAAGGCGAGGTTTTGAATCTACAAAAGCGATAGTCGATGTACATAGTTATGTGTAATAAAGCAGTCTTCTCCAATGTAATAGTTGTAATAGAATATGGCGTGTTCTGCCGAAAGCATTTTTGTTTGTTAAGTTTTTTCTAGTTAAAGCTATCAATGATCGCGCCCTAAGGGGACGACCGAACAAAGGCGAATAAGCGGTTTGTGTTCACGATGAAACAATTCGTGCTTAATACAACAAAGCGAAGTGATGGAGTGCGAAGTCGCAACTAAATAAACGACCGCCGGAGAATAGTGATGATCAAACATAAAGGCGATCACAAAAAAAAAAAGGGGGTTGCGCATAAGTTAACCCGTGCGGTTTTGCGACAAAATAAGAATACCAATCGATAGCAACTAAATAAGGCGATTGAAAAAATCAAAAGAAGTCGGAGGTTGAAACATGGGCACGTATCATGTTTGAACTTGGAAGACAAATGGCATAAAAAGGAAACAAAACAAACATCATCCATTCATTGGCCAAATCGGCCATCCGCATTGCAGATGAAAAAGGAACTATTCAGCGAGGCACGGCGGAAACCTGACAAATTGTTCAAAAGTAGAAGTAAAAAATTATACATGTAAAAATCAAGGGAAAAAATTCATTGTTTGGGGGTCGGAGATGGTGATAGAGCACCCTCTTGCATTATGCCTTTCGGTTTCTTAGGGAGCATCTCCTCGGTATCATTTTGAGCAATAGGTTTCTCGACAAATTACCAGCCCATTCGACATCGGTGGGACCATCTTGCTCGTCTTCACTGATCAACTCCATGCTCGTCTTAGCGAGGTTGGCGGGGATCATCTAACATCATCATCCGGACCCGTCGCCTTACGTCCGTATTATTGGGTCGTCAATTTTGATCCCGTAGAAGTTGGATATCGCACAAATCGCACTCAAATCGAATATCGGGAAGGATTGCGTCCAAAGGGGTTGTCGGCGGTACTTCTCAAGGAATCATTATGGCCCGGAATGTCTAATTACGTGGTAAGTGTTTTATCTAGCGAGCGGATGGCATTTGCAAAGGTGCGTATATAGGAGAAATTAAACATGAAATCAACATACTCTTGATTAATGCGGTTTGAATTTTCAAGACTTCGGGCAGTGTTGGTCTCTTGATGTTGAGAGTTGTTGGGCGGCGAGTTTTCTCGCTCTCGGCCTCGTACTGTTTTTAAGTTTTTGGAGCTCAGCGTTGGCTAGTCTGAATTTTTCTAATGCGACCCTTACTCTTCCCGATTCTGGTCGGTCTCATTTCCTCCGAGCAAAAAGCAACTCTTCTCTGGCACAGCAAGCATCTTCCATTAAGCGAGCATCTTCTTGAGCTTCTGAGCCTCTGCGAGGATACTTGTTCTTGAACCAACCCGGTTCATCTTGGGTTACAATGCATTTCGTTCACCTTCTTGGGGAAACTTCGTGATAAGAGTCACATGTTGGCTTTGAAATTAGGCGGACTCGATTGTAAAACTTTATCAAGAAGAACCAAAGATTGGCCATGATGCACTAGGCGAAACCATATGGTTTCAAAGTCGTTGGACCCTTGGTGGCCTCTTGACTCGATAGTCCATGCTCGAATGGAAGTCTGTTTCTACGGGCGTGCTCGGAAGGCGGAAATGTTGCGGGGCGATGAGGGGAGCAATAATAGTTCTTCAACTCACGGCATCGGGCGACAATCTGTTCCTTCGTGTTATAAAACAAATAAAAATGATTAAGCAACCAAATTAGATGGAAGCGAAATAGACACTCCGGCGAGGCGAAACAAAGCGTCACTGTTCACCGCGAGGTCCCATCCATGAGCGACTTGTCCTCGGGAGGAAACAATTTGAAACTTAAAAGGAGTCGGGTTAAGGGTCTGCGAAGTGGAAGTAGATGTCTCCGACCTCCGTTTAATATATGTGATCGAGCCGGAGTAGGCGATTATCTGGTCATTTTTCATTGGGGGTGTCCGATTACGGTCTTTCGATGGATGATAGGATTTTGATCGTCGAGGTAGCCCTTTGGATCTATCTTTGGTGAGGAGCACAATCGGCTCGATCCACCCTTTCGATAGGGCGAGTAGTCTTTTTCTCTGGCTTCGACTCGCTTTCGGTCGAGTAGCAGGCAGTCGACTCGCCCGCTCTCGATCTGCTTCATACACGCCGGTTTGCTTGTTTGAGCATCTCTCTACTGGATCTGAGCTAGCTCTTGGGGTCTCTTAGTTCGAACCATTTCGATTATGTTAAAAGTATTCTTCGACCATGATTCTGGCCAGGGAAAGCTATAGGCGGAAAGAATTCATTAAAAAAAGGAAAAAACGGGTACAAAAAAGGCGGCTTACATTGTAAATATAAAAAGACAATCCTTCTAGGTTGGATTGAGGGCAACTAAATGGTTGAAGACATCAGGTCCTCATTTCTTCCTTTGGTGGCGGTGTTCGCGTTTTCTGGGCGTTCTTGAATACTTATTCAAAATCAATTTGCGGATACTCTTTGAAATAACCCGTCTTTTGTCTCTTTATGTATTTGCTTGAATTCACGAGATTGAAAATAAGTTAAAATCGGTTCCTTTGAGGAGAGTAAAACAACAAAAATTACTTCCCGACAAATTCCGAAAATCCTTGGGATGTCTACGGGCATTGGTTCACATCTGACGGGACTTTTCAATCACCCCGTGAACCAAAACTTCTCTCTTTCGATCCAAGTGATCTTATTAGAGCCGTCTCGATAATATCTGGGATTTGCATTGCTTACATGACAACCATCGTATTTGGCCTTTGAATTGAGGACAAATGAACTAATCGAGTAAGATTCTCTTCTTGTCATGGATAGTACACATGTTTCATTTTGCGAAAAAAGTTAGAAACTTCGTAATCATATACCACCCATTCGGCATTTCTTTGTGTAATAGTGATATTCCATTCTCTGAAACAGCGATGTCGCTTGGATAAATGGGAATGAAGACCAACTTCCGTTGTATCTAAATTACAGACAACACAACCTTCGAGAAAATTTATACTCTCGCTCGCCGGGACGGTGACATCTGCTTAGAGCCTCGTAATTACCGATATAATTGGCGAGCATATCTACATCGATCACACTTTAATTTTGCTTCTTTGGATATTCATTTACGACCACTTGTCCTATGAGGTTACGGCCATTTTCAAAATCATAGCGAAACCTTTATACTCGGTTTATATGTTGGGCTATGAGGAAAGACCAGCGGGGATATCGGTACCATAATATTACATCGTCAATTCTCTGTTAATTTCATTAGCATTTTTCGATTCTTAAGTTTCATCACTCATATGATCGTCACCTTATTTATATCACGATTACCTACAACCTAGATCTGACCGGGGTTGGGATAAAAATCTTCATCCGAATGGCATCTAAAAATGCAGTGCGGGCCTAAATCTAGGTCTAATTCATCCCCAGGGCATCGTCGGAATCGCGAAAAAGAATGGAAAATGGTTGTCAATTTGTGTTGGGATCTTGAACGGCGTTCATCTCTGGCGCGTTAGCACAATCTGGGTGTCGGACGGTAAGATGAGAAGAAGACTATGATGGTTTGACTCTATTGAGCGGTAGAACTTCCGAGCGAAGTCGTAATTGTGGAATTAAGAAGTCTGAAAGTAAATGGAAGAAATCTTCGCCCGAAATAAAGCGTGCTCTTCTTGAAGAAATTTTAGGCGGAACGACGAATGAAGAAAAAGAAAAAGAGAATGAAGAAAAAAAAAAAAAAAGGCACAAATTGGTTTTATTTTAGGTTCCGGATTTTTGAAAAAATTCAAGGTTTTGATTGTGCACTAGTCCGGACACCTAACCACCTGGAAGGCGACACTTACGAATACCCTCGATATAACCCATGATCGGGCCCCCGTGATGAATAAGCGACCCCATTTGACATTGTTGGAATCGATGTTTTTACCTCGATTTATTTGTGCGTCGAGAGGGACACGTGTATCGATAAATTATTAAAATATACGTCCAGATGGAGAGGTGTTCGCCTTGATAATGATTTAGCCGGCCCATACAGAAATTATTGCTCGCTCACGCCAACCATACAAGTGTGCTGCGCCCGCACCCGACCATACAAGTGTGCTCGCCATACCCGACCATACAAAGTATGCCCGGTACGTCTGGCGTACAAGCGTGATTCGGAAGCATTGCCATTCGATATTCTTTCTTGTATTCGTTAAAAGGACCAATGTTCCTGTACAGCTGACTTGGTCAAAGGCGGCGGAAATCGGTCGGGCAAAGTTGATCTGAGGGCATATGACATAAAAACCAAGTCCTTAAGCCGAGACCCACTTGCCGGATGACAAAGAATGCTTTATAAGCGGGTAAATCGAAAAGGTCCGAGGGGGACGAAGAAGTTAGCGATGGAAATCGCGTGAGTTCTCATAAGACGCGAAATCTCCATCCATACTTGCCAAACCATCTTGTCAATACTATAAGTAGAATCAAAAAAGCGAAGAGGGGTCGAAAAAATTTGATACTACATGCGTATTCTCCAATCACCATCTTTTTTCATGAAGGAAGTTTTCACCATGAGTAGTATTGTGTCTTGTATACTTGAACCTCATGATATAACATCCTGACTTAGAATGCCCCCAGTAGTCATTTATTGATGAGCCCGGTCAACAATTTCTTGTTATTTCTTGTAATATTGTACCGTGCTTATTTTGTTTGTGAGTTGTTTTAAAATTAGCCGCATAGTATTCTCGTTAAAAAGCGACTTGCAACAACCTATAATTACATTTCTCTAATGAAGAAGGTGAAAAAATGAAAAAAGACTAATTTGAAGATTAGGCAATGAAAAAAACCGACCGAACCCACCCCGACTAGTAGGTGATTTGATGATTTCGTGATATTTTGTGGCAAATCTTCGTCAATTTCGATTGATTTCAAAACTTTTATTAATTTTTACGGAAATGATATCTCAATGCGATGATGACATCCGAAATTGGGTTTTGTATAATTGTACTTTTTATCTTAATTTTTTTCAAATCATATTAAGGGGTGATATAGGTAATTGAACAATTTTGTTTTATTGACCGCATCTGATTAATTTTTTGTGTTCTTTTTGTCTAAAATCGGAAAAATGTGAATCTTGCAAAATTGCAACAAGACCTTCTTATAGAAGTGCTTTTGATTCCACAAAAAAAGAGTGTGAATCATGGAGAGAGCCTGGCCCAGATAAGGGCCCGACTTGAAATCCCAATATAGGGAAGTTTTGAGCTTGCTGGTATCTTTCCTCTTTTAGATCTCGTGTTCAAAATTTCAAAAGTGCAATCAAATTTTTGAGATGGATAAGTTTATCTTAGAATTTTATTTCCATTTCAAATGTGGTCCCCCAGTGGAACTGAGAGATGGATCATCCAGGATGTCGATTTTTTAAATTGGATGTCGAGTAATAAAAAAATAGATGAAGTCTTAGTGAAGAAGAAAGGTTAACTCAACTTTTGGTTTATAGAGCATGTTATTCAAATTTTTAGGGATATTGAATCATTAGAGTGCGGATAATAGAGGCGATTTTTTTGATTCTTGTAAGTGTAAATAAACCAAATCTCGGTAATGGGTAAAAATTTAAAGGTATTTTTTACTTCAACATATACTAGCTTCTTTGTGTTGGTAAAATCAAACAAAAAAGTTAAATAATTGGTCATCATGCAAAAAAAATTCACGATTGATTCTAATTATTACTTTTTAATAAACAATTAATATCGATAAACTAATACTTTTGAATAAAACAATCAATATTATTTAAAAATTACATACAAACATAAACCAATTACATGAAAAAAAATTGGTTATATAAAACCTGCCAAAAAATAAAAACTTTGTTCATAACCCCGAACCAAATGAGTCATCTCTTATTCATGGCTAAAGTGGGTATTTTTTATTTTTATGTCGGTATCCATCTGATCCGGCGAATAATACCGTTAGATTAGGTATTTAAAATAAAATAAAAATTTGAGTATCAAACCGATCCGAAATTATGACATCAAATATTGGGTACCCAATTTTCTAAATATTATTATTATTTTTCTATCTTATTTAAAATGCCCTTCGAAATTTTATTATATTTTTTATTTTTGGTATTGTTATTGTTTCATGCATTTTTTTATACAATACCTTGATTTTTTTTCTTTTTCTAATCTTACATAATCAATTAAATTGATGATCCATAGTTAATTCTATAATAGTTGATATTCGATTGAGCTATATCACCAATGCATTAACATTAAATTATTTTTGAAACATAATATATAGAGGCACAGTTATTCATCCACAAAATTACTTAGTTCACCCATTACTAAGTATACCCACCTCATATTTTATTTATTTTTTATTTTTTTTATTATACCTGTAACCTTACAATTATATCCTTCAAATAGTATTTATATAAGACCCACCTCAAGCCCTAAACCCACACCTTTTAAAAATAAAAAAAAATTGGACACCCACCAAAAAGGGAAAGAACATGTTCAGCAATCCTTTTTATAACCATTCCGGGTTCAACAAAATTTTCCATGGAAAATGATATTTGGAGAAGGAAGGAAGACCCAAATTGCTTCAGTTTTTTTTCCTTTCTTGTATTCAATTTGTTTAGATTAATACACTTTCAAAATTGATGGGGAAGAATATGAGAAAATGAGAATTAATATACTGAGAAAATTTGTGAGATTTCTTGCCCTTTCATGGCCTCCATCGAAACTGGTTTTTTTTGAAAAGGACTCCATCTGGTTTGACCCCTTCCCAAATCGGTGTCACTGGCAGCAAAGAAAGTTGTTGCCATCAGGGAAGCATCCGGAGAGGAATAGAAATGACAAAATTTCAAGGAACCTTTTATTTTTTGTGTGTGTGATATTGATGGGGAAGAAGGTGGGCGTACTTAGGAGTGTTTGGCACAGCTCTTTAAAACAATTTATAAGCTGTTTAGGGCTTTATAAAATTAAATTAATTTTATTTGGTAAAATAACATTATGTTTAGGGTGTGTTTAAACGGCTTTAAAAGCGACTTAAAAAACTTTGAAAATAAAGTGATTCTGAAAGTTGTTTAAAGTGTTTCACTGTGTTCTTAAAATCTAAAAATAAACTCTTTCTGTATTTTACAAAAATTAAATAAACTTTATCATGCTCTCCTTCTCCGTCCAAATTAGGTCCAATTCAATCAACCAGCTCATTTTTGTTTTTTGCAAAAAAAAAAAAAAAAAGAAAATATATTTATTTTCCCGGATGACTAGTACCGAGTTTGAACTACCCAATCTAATGTCCATCCCTCTACCCCACTGCAAGCGTACCAATTCAATCTAATCAGAAACAAAAAGACATTTTAAGATAAATTGTGTCAGTTTTTTGTTTTGGGATTATATGTGAATGAGCTTGGGATTTTCTTTTCACCAATCATCTGAGTTTGAGATTTAGAATCCCCAGTTTTCAAATCGCATTCCTCCTTTTATAAATGCTTATAAAACATATTACTCATCTTACCGATACATCACACTTTATTCTCTTACCGATATAATATAATATCTGATATCAATCGTATTAAAGATTGATTTGACATAAAGATTAATCAAATCCTCTCAAATCGAATCTCAAATCATCATTCGTTTAAAAACATCGAGGATTAAATCTCTGGATTCAAAAAGCGCTTGATTTCTTTCTGCATACTTAAATCCCCCTGAAAAAGCGTAATGATCAATTGGATTTTACATTATAAAACCAACTTTACAATGTAAGTAATTCTTTTGTGTTTTTAAAAAGTATAAGCAATCTCATTAAAATCTGTAGTTTGTCAATATTAGTTATTTCATTAAAAAAGTAGTATCAATTATTCAGCTATAAAATAATAGTTTACGAACCAATTGCAAAAAAAAAAATTTTAGCTCAAACTATTTTCAGACATGGTCATTCAGGTTACCATGTAAGATAACCTATGTTTACAAATAAGAGTAACACTTTGTACTCAAGTTGTATATGTAAAATGTACACAACTACTACTAATAAGTTAAATAACATAAAAAAAACAACTAATATTAACAAACTAATACCTTTTCGGTAAAAACAACTAATAGCATTTAAAAAATGCCTTGAGTTGCCTGTAGCGCTTTGAACAAGACAATATTAGTCAACCACCACAATGATAGGCCTAACCACCGACTAACTGGAGAACAGACTGAGTATACAGCAACTCATCAAATTATAGTACATGATAGTTCATTTAAAAAATGTATTGTACTTTAAATACAATTACTTATGTTCAAGTTATATGATAAGTAAGCAATAACTAATTAAAAACTGTTCATTTTTTCTCATGATTTGTAATACAAAAGAAACTACAAGTAAATAAATAACAGGAAAAACAACTAAAACCATCACAAATCCGGATGTAGTCTCAATGTAAAACAAAAGGGGGTGAAAGGGTCCTCAAAAACATTCCTTTTTTTTTAGGTTTCATGGCCATTTTGCATAATCATTACAAACAATTTTACATTTTTATCCACTATAATCATCACACAAGCCTTTAACACAGAATCTACTGGAAGCAAAACTGGCTAGGGGAAAAATCTGAACCAACATTAAAAACGGCGCACTAACCTTTCTTTCCAGCAAAAACCCTCCGTCGGTCCACTCTGAATCTGACTTTCCGCTATAACCCGTGCGTCTTCGTTCAGGGGCACTGTGGTAAAATTCATCATCTTTAGCATCATCCCAACCTGCCCAGCCGTCTTCATGGGAGGTGGTTCCCTTTGATAGCTCCTCTTTCTTAACGTCTTTTAGCATCCCAATCATCCAAGAACCAGAAGTCAGCGGAGTTAAATTGGCGATCAGGCAGGCAGTGGGCCCCACCAGCTGAATTCCAGCCTTTGGGTTTAAATGCTTAAACTCCTGATAGTAACCATTGTTTTGAACTCTCTAGTTTCTGTCCCAGCCACACGTTCTTGAACCAGAGCCTTCCTTTGTGAACTCTTAGAGCCTTCTGGGAAGCCAATGCCATTACCCCTCTCATAAGGCCCATGTCTTTTGCCGATTTCTGAAGTCTTTGCAGTCACAACACTGACAGTTTCATTAACCTTGTGATCGTATCCCCTTCTCTTACCTGATATGCGAGAAGATTAGTTTGCCACTGTTACCACCTTATCACTCTAAATTGAAATGCTTCAACTACACATGTTCAGAGTTTTTTCTCATTTCATAGATAGCGTGCATTTGATATATGCACAGGGATAGTAAAGGAAGATGACAGTAAGAATAAAACTGACACATGAAGTCAAATGTGATTTCAATCCACAAGACTGCATCAGATTTACAACTCATGAACAAGCCCAAAGAGAAATAAATTGCAAAATTGGTCCAATACCTGTGGAGTGTTGGTGATTTTAGTACCATATAATTCAATTTTTCTCAATCAAGTCCATAACTTTTAAAATGATGCAATTTTGGTCCTATATTATGACAATTTTTTGATAGGGTGATAATTAATTTGTGATTTGTATAATTGAAATTAATATATTAGGCATCATTATGCCATGTCGTAAGTCATTAATCCCCGGGTTGCTACATATGGAATTCGACAGTTTGCCCAAAGGCATGTGCAAAAATCTACAACCTTGTCAATATTGGACTAAAACTACATCATTTGAAAGTTATGGGATTTAATTGAAAAAAATTATTTGTATCGACTAAAATCACCAATAGATATGGGACCTATTTTTGCAGTTCACTCCCCAAAGAACAGAACATGCTGAGAATTCCCTAATCGGGCAGAATATATTGACCCAGATGCATAGGTTATGATTGAAGATAACAAAAGTATAGCTATTGATTAGCATAAAATTTCAGCCACAAAATAGCACACCAATAAAATAATTGGAAACAAAGAGGCACAACCTGCTTTGCTAAATCTACAAGACAAATCACACCATAAGGCTTTGGGTCCCTATAGTTTCAGCATTAACATCAATAAGTCCTAGACTTTTGGTGCAATAAACTTTTATATTCCATCACACAAAGATTCCTTCATATGATACCATCAAACATGTATGGACCCACGTGGCAAAGTTGTCAGTTATTTACATGCATGACCTATTGGAACAAAAAGTTAAAATAACATGGACCTTTTGAAACAAAAAACTAAAACACAGCAGATGCAATATTTTTTCACAAAAAGGGTTCTTGCATAAAAAAAAAACCACAAAAGATTGAATATTTCATATTAAGATAAATATGCACAAATAACTTGCATCATCATATATTTACAATAAATCTCATCTTATGTTTTATATCACCAAACCGTTATGCAGGCACTGGTAACACAACATGCACAAGATTAAATGACAATGCAACTGAGAATCTGAAAGTAAACAAAGACTGTCTATTTTATTTTATTTCCAATATTTCATTTGTTTCTCCTGAATACAACTACAAAAAAAATGTTTGTGTTTATAATTTTTAGGGTAACTGACACTTTGCAACCTGGACATACATTAGGTCTGACAGTTGGCAAATTTTCCACCTGAAAACTAACAATTACAGGAGTGCAAGGGCAAAAATATTCACTCATTCTGATCCCACCCTTACAATAGAAAAGGCTGTCTTCCTTCTAAAATCGCATTAATTGAACCATTTCAACATTTCCCTTTTCTTTTCTTGAATTTAAAAAGAATACAATTTTGGCAATGAGTTCTATTTTAATATGGAGGACTTTGTGTTTTGATAAATGTGATGAGACCAAGGAGCAATAATGAGACTTAGTACTACAAAAGTAAATGATTAGCTGGAACTTGGAGAGCAGCACTAGAAGTTTTAGATAAAATGCATATGACAGGAAAAAGCTGATGGGCTTCAAAGCAT
This sequence comes from Stenogyne calaminthoides, assembly GCA_037126765.1. Classification (NCBI taxonomy): domain Eukaryota; kingdom Viridiplantae; phylum Streptophyta; class Magnoliopsida; order Lamiales; family Lamiaceae; genus Stenogyne; species Stenogyne calaminthoides. The sequence continues at coordinate 28,845,133 of JBBCBC010000028.1, read as the reverse complement.
TGAAGCAAAATTGCTAAACTTGTCCACATAAATGTTACAATGTACTTCCACCTTTTGTTTCAATAGGCCCTTGTACACTTGTACATGTTAGTTTCATGAACATTAATCTCTACGGTCCTTCTCATTAATAATAACCATTTGGCAAGTAAGTGAAAATTGAACCTTGGGATATGAACCTAAAGATATGTCTTTTAAATTTATAATAGTATAACAAAACTCAAAAACCCTAAACCTCTTTTCAAGGATCTATATTAGAAAGATTAATCAAGTACTAAGGGTACAGAGAGAATAATTAGTGGCAAAACCTCATTTCAGTTCTCTAATTTTTAAATTACAACTTAAACTATATAAAATACCTGATGCAAGGTTTAAAACCAACAAATACACAGGTTTGGATTTAACCCTGTATACTAAAAACCCCATTCCCTACGCCCAAAAGCAAGATAAGAATGTTAAGACTTGCAGCCACACTTAAAATGCAGGTAGACACTAACTTTGCCTTCATCATAAATTTGCATTTCTAGTTATCAACATAGAATAAAGACACTTCTGTATCCAGTGCATAACAATAAGCTAAACTACCTTCGACGTGAACTCCTTAGTCCCAGCCTGCACTACATTGACAACTTACCGAATCCCTATACACACAGAAAACAATATATCAGCAAATACACATTCATGTATACCAGTTAACAACATAACAAGAAGTGCGTGGAAGTCCACCTGAGAAACAACCGAAAAGAACATCGCCCTCGAATTATTATTCCTTCCTTCGGGCTGGCGCAGGACTGAATCAAACCCAACATACTTCCCACCTTGAGAAGGAGGAAGCCCTCGGGCGAGACTCGTTCTCCTCCATCCTTCTCGCAAAGAAGGTCTCCTTATTAAGCCGACGCCTCCAACTGCGACTTAGAATAAATATCCTGTGTGGACTTTGATCGCGATGGAGCCATCCTCCGTTAGCCGAACTCCTTAAATCCCCCGCTGTATTTATTCCTCTTGAGTTTGCTATTCGAATTATTCCCAGCAAAACCTCCATCGTCAAAACTATCCCAATTATCCCATCCTGCATTGCTCCTAAATTACTATTTCTACCGCCGCCTCCCGCCCAACAGGAGGCTTACTCTCGAAACTACTATTGCTCGATTTCAAAGTTCCTTCACAACAGGAGGATCGCGCCAGGGAGTTTCCCCTCGGCGCGATTGAATCCGATCGCGATAAACCGACGCGGCTTTGGTGTTGTATTTCGCCACAATGTCGGTTTCCTTAGGGGATTCCCGTACTGATTGATAAAGCTATTGAACTTTTCATTTCCTCCGAGCTCCATCTTCTTAAAAGCTGGATCTCGGACCACGAATCCATGGTAACCGAGCGGACGAAGGAGATGTGGACGCCGAGGCCGCGGTGTTTCCCCAGCACTCGAGGGCACATGAACACGCCGTAGGACACGGAAGCCCACTGGGGGTTCTTTTGGGAGCAATCGACGCAGGTCTTGTTCCCCCCACCTGCGATTGGAGCTCCCGGAGCCGACGCGACCGCCGCCTATATGGTGGTGATCGGAGGCCGAATAAAACGTGTGGATCGGTGGTCGGGCGGATCGGAACGGATCGAAATTAGGGCGATCAGATCGCGAATGACATGTGTGAATTGTGAATTGGGAATTGGGAATTGGGGTAGAAGTGAGATTGAGAGTGGCCGTCACCGTCCAAAATGCTTCGAGTGGGGGCGTTGTGATTTTACACACCCTATATGCACTGGCCCAAATCATAACAGGCCCTTCGGTTTCTACCAATTTTATTTTTAAAATTTTAAAATATAAAACATCACTTTTATTTTCTTTTCATAAATATATTTTAATATTATTTTTAACAAATGTTACATATGGTAAAAAAAGTAGGCCTACGGTCAAAACGATTAAGTATAAAATTTATATATTTCGTTTATCAGTGATCTTAATTCTGACATAATTTGAGATTATAATATTAAATGTTTTTGGTATTGAAACATAAAAAAAGTGATATAAGTTTATCAAATATATAATGATATCGATTTTGTAGTATAAATGAAGTTTAAGGAGGAATTTATGATTTTAAAAAGTGATTGTTCTTTTGTCACTAAACACGTTTTTTAAGAAGAAGAAGGGAAGAAGAAGAAAAAGAATCTGTCCTACCGATATATATAGATATATATAATCCGAGTCAATTAATAACACAACTTGTCCCCAAACCCGACAGGTACCATTTAACTGGGCTTTTACCATCCCATCCCAGTGGGCCGGGTTCGTGACTGATCAAACTAGACCCATCATCATCCCTAGTTTTTTAAGATGGGTAATAATGGTTTTTCGTATGGCAGTGCAAATAACCATGACCATTTATGTTTTGCCAAATGCAGCCCAATGCCTTTTTGCCCGTCGTGCTTTCTTAAGCACATTACTATAGTTCCCTTCTACGTTCTGATTCCATTTCTCTGGCTTTTTATTTTTGAATTTCTAAACGCTCGTTGTGTTGGTCCTTCACTTTGTTTTTTCATTTTTTTCTTGATCAGTTTTAGTTCGTATGATTGGATTGCGATTACGATAGAATTTGGTAAAATTGAGTAAGATTTGATTTATTAGGTAAATGATTTAAATATATATATATTTGGATTGTAGAATTGTATATTTTTAATCTTGGCTTTAAAAAATAATATTTATGTTGATTAAGGTTTATATGAGATGATAATTACATTGAAATGTCGCGAATGTTGGGGAAAATATAGATCATGGATCTGATAAAGATGATTTTAAATCGTTATTTAAATTAAGCAATTATTCTTAACATGAATGTAATCTATAAATCAATTCAACGTAATAATTAATGACGATAGCGTAAATGCATCACGCAAACATAATCGCGTAAATCTGGCGTGAGAATCTAAAATGTGAGATGCATCTTATAACATAAGGAAACGGCCGAATTAAACGGCGCCAGATCGACTGACTTCCCAAATATGTCCCAAGTCCGCGAATGTAATCGGTGGGAGGATTCTGCAACGGTGAAAACAATATTTTGCCACCTTTTGTGGATTTCTAATATTTTTAATGGCCGTAGGAATTAGGTTAGGAATGAAAAAATTCATCATCTATTTATAGGACAAGAGGGCGATTTTTCAATAGAAAAATAAGGGAGAAAATCTTTTTTGATCTCGAAATCTTGAATATATCTCACTATATTAACTTTCTCGTAATTAAATTTTTCCATAAAAATTTTATTCCCCTTTATCCCTTATTTTCGAAAAATCTGAGGAGGAAAGAATCAGATTTGACTTCTTGAATTTATGGGATAATTCGAGGAAAGTTGACATTAATTTGATCTTACGTGATGCGGTATATCACCAATTAACTTCTAGCGTATCGTGCCTTTATTGAGCAGGTTTTGCAATAAATATATAACATTCATTCATATTTAAAAGCAACGATGATTAATATATTATTTCGTAATAAATAAGAAAATCAAGTTTGGTTATACAAAATAAAAACATACTTTTAATTATAATACGACAATCTCCCACGTATACTCGAAAGTGCAACTTTTAAGTATACTACAACATATCTGCGTGTTCTATGTGACATCTAATGTCACCCTGCGAACCTAATATTTCTCCATTATACTCGAAATGTTGACAGCGTTCTTGACAACGATTAAACTTCCATGTCTCTCGAATGTACTTTCGAGGCGGAACCACTTTGTGAATGGTTGATAGGTTGTCTTCCGTCTGCAATCTTTGTCACCTCAATGTCTCCTTTCTTAATGATTTCTGTTATAAGATGGTATTTTCTTTCAATGTGTTTCTTGGCCTTGTGTGCTCTCGGTTCCATCAATTTTGGTTTCTCCGGCATTATCCCAATAGGCGAAGTGATCGTCTTCAGCAAATCGGGACAACGTCCAAGTCATTAAGGAAGTTCTTGGTCAAACCCGCTTAAGCCCTTGCTTCTGGCGACTCGTGTCAACTTCCATGGTAGAATCGGCGTGCATTTATGCTTTAAACTTCTCCGTGTCATGGCTCTATCATCGTGCAAAACACACTACTAGACTTTTCTGCGGATTCCGTGCGATTGGAAATTAGGCCGTATGGCAGGTGAGATTAGGTATCCGGTGATAAACCAACGACCGCGTGTCCTCTTTAGATACTTGGAATGTTCTTTCTTTGCGATCGATGCTCTTTCCCAAGGTTGCTTTGATATCTTGCTATCATGCCTACTGACAAGCGAATGTCTGGGTCTGAGGCTTCCAGCGGTAGAAGCATAAGGGATACCCGTTAGGTGTCGTCTATCTCTTTTACGTGTTTTGGGACCGCGTCTCTTTTTGGATAGATGGATTCCATGTATGCGGAGCCGCAAGGTCTTTCTTGGAATCTTGCATCTTTGAAATGCTTCAAAAGCGATGTCATGTATAAGGCCAGCAAAGCCCGATCATTCTTTTCTTGCGCTCTCGGTGATCTTGATCCCTAGGATGTGACGAACCCCACAAATCCTTCATATCAAAAGCTGTTTTTTGTGCCGTACCCACTTCGTCCAGATAACACCTTTTCGCCGTTTACGATGGCGGTATGTCGTCTCGTATAGTACCAAAAATACCAAAAGCGGTTCCGTCCAGCTTTTTGTAAACACAACTTTCAAAGTAGTTACGATCAAAAGCCGTAGAATTTTATAACTTGTCAAAACAATTTGATTCCAAGCGCGGGATCTTACTTGACCCATAAATGGACTTCTTAAGCTTACCAAACCGGATGCTCTTGGCCTTTTTTCAATAAACCTTGGGGTTGTTGTATATAGATTTCTTAAATCGAAGACTTAGTTGAGAAAAGCGGTCTTGACATCCATTTACCAGATCTCAAAAGTCTAAATCTTGCTGACAATCGACAAGAATGCGGATGGACTTGAGCATAATTCTGAACGGCGAAAAAGGTTTACCATAATTGATCCATAACTACGGTGTACCGCACGCGCCACTAGTCTTGCTTTAAAGGTTTCAACCTTTCCGTCCGGTCCCTCTTTCTCTTGTATACCCACTTGCATCGATAGGTTTTACCCGTTAAGTGGTTACACTAGCTCCCAGCGCTTTATTGTGATCCGTTGAACCCATCTAGACTTCCATTCTTTTTTGTCGAATGTTGCATCTTTGTCTTGGATCAGCCTCGTTGTAGGACCATGGATCGATTCTTCTCCACGAGATCAAATGCGAAGACTCTCCAATCCCAAAATGCTCCGGGTTGTCGTGATCCTCACATTTCTGATGAGGTTCGTTGTGTAGGTGTGGCGATTGGTATATCATTTTATGCGATTGGCAATGGGTTGGCCCTTAAGTTCTTCTAAAAGGTAATCTCACTTCTAGGCTTTTATACGTTCATATAGTCTACTTCCAAAAATCTAAAGTCGTCTTGATTACCACGCGCGATCTTCGGGACCATATAACGTATCATCGCTTTCGTTCGCTTGATACCCGATGAACAACCTTAATTACGAGCGTCGTCAACTTACGACTTCCTTGTCCAACACGTATCTCTTTGGACACCCCGGATCACGATGTGTCTCTGGCGGAAAATTCAGCATACATCCTATTCTCTCGGGGTTTTTAGGGCCCGATTTGGATGGCACTAAGTTTAGAATATAAGCGGAATGTTTCAAAAGCGTAACCCCGAGCGATTTTGGTAAATCTGCATAACTCGTCATTGACCTTACCATTTCTAAAAAGCGTTCTATTTCTTAGTTCGCAACCCCGTTTTATTGAGGGTGCAGGGTCTGATCAAGCGGGGATCACGATCCACTCTTTTTGACGGAGTAGTTCAAAATTCATCACGAGGTATTATTCGCCTCCATTTGTCGAATCGTAGAAACTTGATAGTCTTTTCCTTATGATTCTCTGGCTTGAGCCTTAAATTCTTTGAATTTATCAAAGGTCTCGGTTATGCTTCATTAGGAAAATGTATCCATAAGCGTAAATCATTGATAAACATAACGAAATACTATTAGCCCTTTCATCTTTTGATTTGCATTGGACCCACTGCGTCGATTATGAAGCGATTTCTCCTTAGCTCCTAAGCCCCATGGCTCCAAATGCCCTCTTGGTCATTTTACCCTCTAAACACGATCCATGAAGTTGGAAATGGTTCAATCTGGAGAGACCCCAATGAACCATCTTGAATCAACCTTTGAATCCTTTTTGGGTTAATGTGACCCTAATCTTGAGATGCCAAAAGAAGTGTTTACCGTTCACGTCGACGAACACTTTCTTTTACATGAAATAGTAGATGTGTTATATGATGCATTATGTGAGTGATGTGCCGATTAATAATATAGATTGTTAAAGTAAAGTTCCCGACGGATAATCACATCGTTATGCAAAAAGGTAACATCTTTATTAAAAGCGAATAGAGTATCCATCGACAAATAGTTTAGAAGCGAAATAAGGTTTTTAGAAACATAGAACATAAAAACATCTCTTAAAATTAAAATCTTTTACGCAAAAGCATTGTGCAACCTCTCATTTAGCAATTTGCCCTCTAAGTAAATCACCTAAGCGTGATGAGGGATCTCCACTTTCACTAAGTTGTCGAGTCGAGCTTGAACCCATAAGCAAACATGATTAGTGGATCCGTATCAACTACCGAATGAGAAGTATCGCCCATTAAACAAGTTTCAACAACTGAGTGTATGAAATTACCTTTCTTTCCACTCCAAAACAGGATTGGAGCGATCCAACCTCCATTGTCTTTACGCGGTTGAAGCTTCCTTTGAATTTCCTTGACACCACCAGCATCCCTCATCTTACCATTGCACTTGGCAACAATTGAGTTTGATTGCTTATGGTTTTTGGTCCCTCTTCTTCTTGCCTTCCCTTGGCCTTAGAAGATGAAGATGAACCCTCTTAAAATCAAAAGCTTAAGTTTTGTGCCCGTCAGCGTCTCTGCCGCGACCAAAGCTTTTAACAAATCAGCTAAGCGAGGCCAAAATGCTCAAAAACTTTTTGGGCGGGAAGGTGGAATAACAAATCGATCTAGGTCTAGATCATAATACGCACCGGATCCACCGAGTTTTATTCGAATGGACCATCGATTTTGAGGATGTAATCGTCGAGGTTGCCCTCGCCCATTTTTTAGCGACAACATCTCTGTATGGTGTCGTGACCTCGCATTTTGACTCGTCGGTTGGCTCATCGATTTTTGGTGTCGAGAATCAGCATTGTTTTAATGCGATTAGAGCCGATTATAATTTTTGTTTCAATCAGCGTAGTTTCCGAAACCAATTATTGACTTTTGAAGTATAATAACGATTGGATTAAAGATTACGACATCTTGTTGAAATAAAAATACATCTTGTGTCAATATGGGATCATAACCTGAAAAAATCACATAATTAGTCACGTGTTTCATATTATAATCTCAAAAAAATATGAACGTCGTGACCCAACGTCTCAACGATTTAAATGAAGCCTACATGGGAGGTTAATCATTTAAATCACGTTAATCGAATTCTGGTAAAAACGATTCTGTTATTTAATTTCAAAAATTAATAATTGGCTCCCCTTGACGATATAAAATTATTGAGGACTTGGTGAAGTATATATATAAATTTTATACTAAAGTAATAACCGTAAATAAATCTGGAAATTACTACTTAGTTTTGATCGAACCTTCTTTGGAGGGTCGGCGGCCTTATTAATAATAGTTCACAATCATCCTTTTGAAATTTATTAATGTAGAAAGCTATCTTTTTGGCACGTCCGGTAGAAGATTTCTCCAAAGATTTCCTGAATAAATAAATCGTGGAGGTGAAAATTAATTTGATTTAAAACGAATTAATTATTAAAACATCTTTATGTAATTTTTTGAGTTTGAAGATTTTTCGTTGGAAGCAATTCTCATGCAAACACATTTAAACAAAATAAATAAAGCATAAAAAAAACAACAATAAATCAAGCAAAAGCCGGAAAATAAACATATTGGACACAAATTATCCCAAACGTAAATGGTTTGATTTTCTGGCAGCGATCTTGAAGAAACACCTGCATCTTGAATTTATCCC